>BPLR01010254.1:0-29207 GCA_021605095.1 Caerostris extrusa | reverse complement strand
ACATATTTATTTTCCACCATAAATTTGAACGAAAATCTTTGAAGATGGCATCTGACATCTCCGTACCCTACTCTCAAAAACCAAAAAAAAAGCATTATGGTGTATAGTTTTTATCATGCTTATCACCGGACTAGGCATGAAAGCACCTAATCTCGTATTCACTTAGTTATCCTAGTTTTTAAACTCAACTAGTGATATACCCTAGTGTTGCACCAGATCTCACAGGCCCTTCGAAAAGATACTAGTTGATGGAATTTGCAATTTTGAATAGATTCATATCGTGTTCGCTTGGGTATCCCAGTTTGAAAATTCGATGCAATGTCCACCAGGGCTCACAGGACATTCGAAAGAGACACGAGTTGACGGAATTTGCAATTTTTATTAGATTCATCTCGTATTCGCTTGGATATCCCAATTCGGAAATTTGATGCAATGTCCACCAGGGCTCATAGGACATTCGAAAAGACACGAGTTGACGGAATTTGCAATTTTGAATAGATTCATCTCGTATTCACTTGGCTATCTTAATTCAGAAACTCAACGCAACGTCCACCAGGGCTCACATGCCCTTCGAAAAAGAAACCAGTTGATGAAATTCGCAATTTTGAATAGATTCATCTCGAATTCGCTTGGATATCCCAGTTCGGAAGTTCAACCTAACATCCACAAGCCCTTTGAAAAAGATAAGAATTTATGGAATTTGCAATTTTGAATAGATTTATTCCGTATTCGCTTGGTTATACTAGTTCGGAAAATCAACGCAATATTCACCAGGTCTTATAGGCCTTTTGGAAAAGATACAAGTTTATGGAATTTGCAATTCTTAATAGATAAATTTTACAGGACGGAGAAACTGGAATTGTCTGTATTATCACTGAAAGTAGAAATTTTTCCTGAAAATAAAGAGAAAACAAAAATAAACAAAACAAAAACAAAACTTAATTCCGCTTACCAGTTTCGATGCATTAACATTTTGAACAATTTGAATTGATTGTTTCATAAATACCCATGCTGTTGTGTAAATTGTGGTCTCATTTCATCCTTCAGTAATTGTCTATTTTTTATCTATTGTCTCAAACTTGAAATTGAGTTATCATTTAACAGTTTCTTTCTTTCAAGCATTTAAGAATTTTGTTTTTTTTTTTTTATTTTTTTTATTTTGAGAGATGATTCATTGCTCCACATTTTTATTCCTTTGCTTGTTAAAAATGGATGAAAATTTTTCACTAAATGTGAGGACAAAACATAAATAAACAACAACAAAAAACAAAACTTATTTTGCTTACCTATTTTAGTGTAATACACTTGAGCAATTTGAATTAATTGTTTCCCAAATGTCCATGCTGTTTTATAAATTATTCTTTATTTTTTTAGCCTATTGTTTAAACATAAAACTCAATTTTCATTTAACAGTTTCTTTCTTTCTTTTATTTTGAATTATTATTATTATTATTTTTTTTTGAAAAGATGATGAAGCTGAACCATTGCTTCGCATTTTTATTCCTTTACTGCTTGTTAAAAATGGATTGAAATTTTTCACTAAAAATGAAGACAAAACATAAATAAACAACAACAAAAAAAAAGTTAATTTTGCTCTCCAATTAACGTACTCTTGAATAAATTAAATTGATTGATTCTCAAATGCCCATGCTGTTTTGTAAATTGTGATCTTCATTCTTCAATAACTGTCTTATTTGCCCATTTTCAGACTTAAAAATTATTTAACAGGAATTGAAAAATTCATTGCTTCACATTTTTATTATTTCTTTAGTAAATAAAAATGGCTTGAAATTTTTCACTAAAAATGAAGACAAAACATAAATAAACAACAACAAAAACTTAATTTGCTCTCCAATTAACGTATTAACTCTTGAATAAATTAAATTGATTGTTTCTCAAATGCCCATGCTGTTTTGTAAATTGTGATCGCAATTCATTCTTCAATAACTGTTATTATTTTGTCTATTGTTCAGACTTAAAATTCCATTATTTAACAGTTTCTTTAATTCATTTTAAAGAATTTTTATTTTTTTGAGAAATGATGAAGCTGAGTCATTGCTTCATTTTTATTTCTTTAGTGCTTGTTAAAAATGGATTGAAATTTTTCACTAAAAATGAAGACAAAACATAAATAAACAACAACAAAAAAAAAACTTAATTTTGCTCTCCAATTAACGTATTAACTCTTGAATAAATTGAATTGATTGTTTCTCAAATGCCCATGCTGTTTTGTAAATTGTCATCGCATTTCATTCTTCAATAACTGTCTATTATTTTGTCTATTGTTCAGACTTAAAATTCCATTATTTAACAGTTTCTTTAATTCATTTTAAAGAATTTTATTTTTTGAGAAAAATGATGAAGCTGAGTCATTGATTCACATTTTTATTTCTTTAGTACTTGTTAAAAATGGATGGAAATTTTTCCTAAAGGGAAGACAAAACATAAAAAAAAAAAAAAAAAAAATTTAATTCCGATTACCAATTTCAATATAATACACCTGAACAATTTGATTTGATTGTTTCACAAATGCCCACGCTGTTGTGTAAATTGTGGTCGCATTTCATTCATCAATTATTGTCTATTTTTTTATCTATTGTTCAAAATTAAAACTGAATTACCATTTAATAGTTTCTTTCTTCCATTTATTTACTTTTTGAGAAGATGTTGAAGCTGAGTCATTGTTCTACTTTTTATTCCTTTTGTGCTTGTTACTTGAAAACTGCTCATGTTAAAAGTTGAATTTTCGTTGAAAGGACTGTGATAATTTTTGTTTTTGACAGCTTTTTTGTGCTCCGTTTTCTTTGCATTATGGTGCATTTTCCCCATTACCGCAAGTTTCATTTTCGTCCGATCCTTATTGTTTTATTCCCTCTCCTGAAATTAAATCGCGTAAATTTATATTTTTTCACATTTTAATATGAAAATAAACTTTTACACACATTTCCGCATTTGATATGAAATACATTTGGTAACATTTTGATGCATGTTTTCCACATTTTTTTTAATTCAACTGCTACGAATTTAAGTTTTAAATACAAATTTCTGTCGTCTTTTCTTTCCACAACTGTGTCTATAGCACATTTTTCATTTTAACTTATACTATGAAGGTTTAAGTGAGTCTGTTAGTTAATAAGCCAGTCTAAATTAATAAAACTCAATTCTCAGCACGGGACTTCTTATTGTTAGGTTGACGATGGTAACTTTCCTTCCGTTGGATTTGAGGTTTGGTCTGTCCCTCTACGATAATACACTTTACACTTTAGCACACTTTTACACACACACACTTTACACTTTAGCACACTTTAGCTAATTAGGAGGAGACCAACAGTTTAACGTGGATTCGAACCACTCACAAATATCCATGCCGAATTCAGGATTGGAATCTGAAACTGGTGGTACCAAAGGCCAGAGCGCTAGCCAATTGGCCATCAGGCTAACAAGAATCGGTTGATTGTTGAAAAATTCGGTTGTTCATGGACCAAGCATTTAGAAATGTAAGGACTCTGCATTGGTAAATAATAATAATAATTCCCCAAAGTTTTCCCCTAGAAAGTAGCTGGATTCAAATTTCTGCTAATTGTTTCTGGACTGCTATGGAACAAATTTGAACCTGAGCCCTCTTCACGTTAGCTAAGTCAGGTGTATGTCTGGGCTTATGTCTGTGCGTATACTTTGCAACCGTATTATAAACGTCGCCAGAAAAGGGAAAAATAAAACCCTAATTCGTAAATTTTTCCCTACCCTTCGAGCTCAAAGAATACATTCTTGCCTACCAATTTTTCGGCCCATCTCCAACATAAACACTAGTCTTTTATTTCGGCTAGTCTCTAGCTTGGACCCATGTCACCACACGTTTGAAACACAATCACATCTGGCAATCTAATTTTTAATAATCATTGATATATTTTCTAAAAAATACATCACCATAAAAATGTACAATGATATTTATTGCTAGAAGGAATGCAGGAATGTCAGATCGTATCTTCTAGTTATAAATAAAACTCTATTACGTTAAATTTGCAAGTCACCTAAATAAATGCAATAATAATGTGACTGTAGATGATAAAAAAAAAAGGAAAATCAAAACAGCTGAGAAATAAAATCACATAATGGCACACGTGTCTTACAAGCATAATTACAATAAACTTATGCTGGTGATATAATTTGTTTTTCCCTTTCAGTTACGAAGCGAAATTTTCACATTTCCTTCAGATATATCATTCGGAGCATTAACCTATTTAATTTTAAAGAGAGAAAGAACGAATTCTTGTGCTTCCTTATCAGATATCTTATGACGTTTTAGTGTGGCATTCATTTGTTATTAAAACCGACTAAATGAGTTTTATTTCAATGTAAACACATTTAATCAAAATTTATGGATGATTAAAAAGGAAAAGAAAATGACAGATCACGATTTGGAAAAATACTTGTAACTTAACTGTGGTGAATTGCTATAATTTTTTTTTTATTTCATTCACAATGATAAATTTAAATCTATTTTTAGGTTGTCAAATTGGGATGTGATTAAAGGCAAGTTATTTTTGGTATCAGTGGACCTCGACACATAATTGCTGTCGATTACATATACTTACATGTTCTGTGACTATCTCCAATGAACTCCATATTTGTTTTTTAACCTGAACCTCTTTAACACTTTAAGATGGCTATAGAAGATGGGTTTAAATTTATTTGTCAATTTTTAGTTAAACATTGAAGTCGGTAGATCTCGTGTTCTACTTGGGTATTCCACGAACAGCCCACTGATGGTTTGGTTTGTCGCTCTGCGGTTATTTTGTGCACATTTTAGGCTAATCAGACCTGGACTTACAGTTAATGTGGATTCGGAACCACTCACAAAAAGTCCATGCCACCAACAGTATTTTAACCCTGAAGCCTGTGGTACCAATGGCCAGAGTGCTAACCAATTGGCCATCAGGCCCCACTGATGGATAGGACATTGCTTTCCTGAAATAATTTTAGGGGTATCTGCCCCACAGTTGTTGACGTATGACAGAAAATGAGAGAGACTCCACCATACAGCCTAGATTATCAAGTAATACATTGTAAGCACTTTCATTAAATTGTAAACAAATTGCCTCGTTTCTAAAAGCAGTGACTGCAATGGATGCCTCCAGAGGTTTCGCCTGAATCTTCCAGTACGCTAGTTCCTCTCGTTACCTCCGAGCCATGAATCGAGCTATTTGTAGATTGTTTTAATTATTTGTTTGAAATTTAATTGCTTTATATTATAATCTCTTTATTATTGTTATACAAACTTCTTCAGTAGCCTATTTTGTACAAAAGCTTTCCATCGTGAACAGTATTCCGACATGATGATGAGGGATAATGAAAAGTGAACTAAAGGAATGGGATCTATGGGAAAGTGGTGCAGGAAGATGTTGAGTCCAGAGAAGATGATACAGGAAGACTTTAAAGGTCACAACTTAATCGTATTAGCATATAGTGTAAGAAAAAAAAAATCATAAAATTCGAAACTAATGCGTAACGTAAAAAAACGTTACAAAAACGTAATTCGTAACTAATGCATAAACTCATTTGATGCCTGTATTGCAATTTCTTGCAATACAGACACAAAAATTAGGTAAACAAGCAATTATTTTTTCAATTAAGTGTTAGTTTTAATAAAAATCTTTTTTTTTTGAAAAGGATTATTTAGGTTGCCGAGAACTTTATCTAATTCATTCGCCACTATAACGTGATATATATAGCTGATTTAGCTTTACCAATGTTGCAACAAAGTGGACAGCTACACTACACCTGCACTTTGCTACCACAATTTTCAGCAGTGTGTCATTTGCAGTGTTCATGTTTCCCTGTCATGTTCTAGCGCAATGGAAGAACATTCAGGCATAAGAGACTTGTTACCATCCTTTGCATAGATAGACAAAGGAATTTTGATTAGACTTCCGTTATTGGTTTTAAACCCGATTTTCCAAATTCGAAAACTCAACGCACTAACCTCTAGACAATTCCGGCTCTTGTTTTTAAAAGTTCTTACATTAAGCGAGCTCGGTGTTGGGTTAAAATAGATTAATTCCTGTATTGCAAGCATTTGCAACACAGGCATCAAATAAGGCAAAAAAGCAATTCATTTTTCAATTAATTGTTAGTTTTAAAAAAAAAAACTCTGTTTTTGAAATTGAATATTGAAATTACCCAGAAATTTAACCTCATTCATTCACCACTATATATCTATAGAAGAGTGAGTTTTACAAATATTGAGAAGTAGGACAGTTACATTGCACCTATATTTTGTCACCACAATTTTGAACAAACAATTCCAGGGATCTCATTTGCAGTGTTCTAACTTTTTTTTCCCATCATGCTTGAGCGAAATAGAAGAACACTATTACTACTATTACTACGCCACACTATATCACTGTGCCTAGAGTTGAGTTGCCTCTTTACAGTTTGGGAATAATGTGGGTGAGAAGTCTGATTGAACTCTATGACGCCCCTATGGTCGATGAGACCGGGACCTACGGCTTAAAGTGGATTCCAAACTAATACAAATATCTATGCATCGCCGAGATTCGAACCCGGTACCTGTGGTACCGAGAGCTAGAAACGGTAGCCACTCGGACATCAGGCCCCAATAGAAGGACATTCAGGCATAAGATACTTACTATATAGTTCCCATCCTTTGTATAGACAAAGGAACTGTTGGTTAGTCTTCTCTTATCGGCTGCGACCTGATGGCCAATTGGCTATCTCTGTTTAGAACCCAATTTTACAAATTCGAAAACTCGACGCATTAACCATTAGATAATTGCTGCTCTTCTTTGTAAAAGTTCCGTGCAATAGGCGAGCACAGAGTTCTATTAAAATAGGAATTAAAGGAAAACATTAAAAACTGCATTTAACAATGACTATATTATACATCCACAATGTGCGAAAGGAATTCTGCCATATGTACTTTTCGCATCCCTTCCAATTAAACCCAACGCTATCTGTCAGCCATTGTTCTAACTAATGGATACTTCCGCTCGTCGGCAGTCCTTTCCAACAGCCTTCTGTCGGTGTCAGATAACCCCATCCCGATTGTTGTTGCAGAAGGACATCCAAGGCTACCGAACAACCTTGACGACACGATCGAACTGAATCTAAATTCGCCACATTCCAATCCCGTTCGATCGAGCCGCTGTAGCCAGGGTGGTGCATGCCAGCAGCCTGTTCTGACACACACAGATAAACAGTCTAGGTCAGAGAGATATTTTTCCGTTCCGTTAGAAGCCACGTGCTCGGTTATCTCCCCTTTCGAAATGCTGCATCTCCTGCAGAGATTATCTGGCACTTGTTCGAAATCTTGTTTTTGACACCATTGATGACTCTTGCCAACGGATTAATATCAATTATTTATTGAAGATTTCGTTTTGGTTTTGGGAAAGGCTATTTGATCTGTGGACAATGACGTTATTACATCCGAAGATGAAAGAGGTTTCCAGGCTCCAAGGTTTATGAGGATGATATTAATTTCCTTATTGAAATGTTTGCTTTCGTAATGTTTTACTATATCAGCAAACAAACCCACCTTATGTTACTAAATATCTTTATAAGGATATATATATATATGTTAAGCCATGTTATTAGATAATAAGTTATTATTTAGAAAATTTTAAAATTCATTTGATAAATATAACATTTAAAAATCATAATCCATTATATATGGACGCAACTTATTAATTTGTTATAAAATTTACTCAGATTATCAATTGTTAATATTTCAAATTAAGCAAGGTAGCTTTCATCTAAATTTTACACACATATGACGACTAATTTCTGAGTGAAGTGCACTCGGCGCTACAGTGGCATCGAGTTCGAGTCTCGACGATGCCATGGATAATTGAAGTGGTTCAGAATCCACTTTAAACCGTAGATCCCGGCATACATAACTGTAGAGCGCTAGATGTAGGGTTGACAACCTAATCCTGTAAAATGAAACCATCTCCTGTCTCGAAATCTGCCAATCAACTGCCTTGGCCCACCATGAATTATAGTGCCAGCGAGTTGGAGTTAGTTATATATATATGTGAGTGAGTGTTTGAATGCATGCATACCGAATTGTATAACTAAAATTTTCCTTTTAAAAATTGGCTACACTGCTAAATTGTTATTTATTAAATCTATTTGTTATTGTTTCTATATGGAAAAAAGTATGTTCCTCCAAGTTATTAAAATAGGTCAATAGATGAACTTTAACTTCAAGTCATTACTCTGGCGAGCAAAAATAATATAGATTAAATTATCCTAAAAGTAGCCTTGTAAAATCTATCTTGAGGAATGGAATTTTGATGATTTATTGGGTGAATTAGTATTTATAGAGAGTAGTTAATAATGAAAATGCATCGACCTAGATTTTGCTGCATTTCTAGTCGTTTTTTAAAACAATTCACTTAAAATTGACACGATGATTTATTTTTATACATAAATACCATTTTAAATCACTTATTTACAATTTGTTTAAGTTGGTAATTAATGATGATGGAAAGTACACCGAAACTATTTCAAGTGCCACTGCATCTCGTTACATTCGACCAAAACAGAATTTAACAATACTTGTTAGAGACACAGAACATGTAAAATTTCAGTATTTTGTAGCTTCATCTTTTGCTGCATTTGAGATTTTCCCCTTTTGCTGCCTGGACATACTAGAATTGAGTAATTCAACATAATCTATTATATTATTATTAAAATTTAGAGATGCAACGTACTAATTACAGACTCGACAAATCCCTTTTCATCATAGGGGACTTCTTGGCAATTGCTTTCTGCATCAAGAACCAATAGTACACGATCAGATTCAATTCTTTAAAAAAAAAAAAAAATAATAGTGCATTTTTTTTGGCCCCTACATTATCAGTACATTTTTTTTTCATTCTCGTTATTTTCCGTCAGGTCTTCGCCTATTGATGTACAGTCAAACCTGTTTTTATGCTGTGGTATTTTTATTTATTTATTTATTTTTTTGCGGTATTTGAAAAAGATTCATCATATGCTTATTATGAGTAGAAATTACTTAAAAAACGTAATTAAAAAAAAAAAAAAAAAGACAACAGTTGGTTGTCACAAGAACATGCAAATTACAAAAATCCATTATCACGAATGTTATTAGTTGCGAGGTAGTGCTACATCGTGAGATTTTGATTTACGTAATTTTATGCAGGACTTTTTAATGTAGTCCATGTTTATCGCATGGGAATTTTTTTAAATGTATTGCAAACTATATATTTTAAAAGCTACTTAGGAAGTTTCAAGATATTTTTTTTTTACACGATTTCTTTTATACGTCCCTATAATATTTTTATTATCCCTATAATATCCTAATTTATTATCCCTATAATAATATATATATTATCCCTATATATCCTATAATAGTCCCTATCTCCCCACAAAAACAGGTTTGACTGTATATTTATTGTTGATGATATTTTGTTTCATACTTTTGACTAAATTTGGATCTTAAATAAATATTTCTGAGGGGCTTTTTTTTTTTTCTGTTAATTTTTACATTTGATGGGACCGACTAAAAGATACACGCAAATGATAAAGTGAATATTATTTTATAAACTTCCTATACAGACTGAATGTACACTTAGCCTGACTCGTGGCAACGTGCAAAGCTGGTGACCACTAGGGCGGAGGTTCAATACGTTGGCGGCTTTGTTGTAGACACTGTTTCAAAAAACGAGGATGCTCGATGGCGTTTGTGATGTTCAGTATCTTGCCTCGTTATTCGGACTACCTGGTGGATGTTTTACAGGTTTTATCCCATACGATACCCAAATGACGGGATAGTTTTCCCTAAACAGTCCTCCCAGAAGGTATTGCCCTCCTTCTTCAGTAAACGAAACCAATTCAGTTTCTACCTAGGGTACTCCATCACAACAGAAGCAGCCCCATTCCATGAGATACACGGGTTCGTGGGTTTGGTTTAGATGTTGTTATTGAAAAATTGAGATAAGAAACAATATGTTGTTGTTGTGACTAATCTTCAGTGTCCTGCAGTGCGGGACGGACAACCCATGAGTAATCTACTCATGAATGGAGGGAAAGGGGGTAGCTTTTGTTGTGATGGAGCACCCGTAGGTAGAAGTCTGACTTGGCTCCGTGATACTCTTTACAGTCTAATGAGACCGGGACCTAAGGTTTAAAGTGGATTCGAACCACTACAAACAGCCATGGCACCGAGCGAACCAGAAACCTGTGGCACCGGAAGCGCTAGACAGGCGGTCATTCAGGCCCAGAAACAATATGTGCTTCTAATGAGTTCCTTGTCTTTTCTTTTATTTCTTACAGTGTTTTTATATACATATGTAAACATCTTTATTTTCCACAGTTTTCTTTCTTGATGTAAATAATTATTTCCGAGTGCATAAATTCGTGAAAAATAACAAAGCAAAACCTTTATAATTTTTACATGTTTCAAACCAAGAAATATCAATGTGCAATACTTATTATCCGATAAATAATTCTGTAACAGGTTACTTAATGTCACACCTGTTAAAACTCACTCTAATAAAAAAAAAACGTATTCAAGATGACCGATGTTGTAAAATTTTAATCTTTCAAGAGGTTTCGTATTAGCTTAAAATAGCAACATATAATGCAATTCACTATCCGGTGTGCGTAAGGAAAAGACAATCGCAATAATCTTCGAGTCTTATCAATTAACTTAGTAAGAAAATGCGTCTCATAGCATGTGATAAAAAACTGCTTCAATAGCCTATTTTTCTCAAAATTATACAATATTATGCAATACTTATACAATAATTTTACTTATTGAGTAAAATTATTGTATTACTTTTTTCTTTCTAATGCAGCTGGCATAGACGTCATACATAGACGATGACATAGACGTCTTGGATGCCTTAAGGCAAGCGCTGCACAGACGTACTCACTTTTCATAACCCAGGGGGCGCGTGTAACTTGAAGATAAGCCACGGACGCGGAGTAACAATGCCCCCGCAACGCTCTACGGTCATATTCGACCGGTACCTACGGCTTAAAGTGGATTCCGAACCACTACAAACAACCATGGCATCGCCGGGACTCGAACCCGAAACCTGTGGTACCGAGCGCCAGAGCGCTAGCCACTCGGCCATTCAGGCCCATGTATTATTATTAAGTATACAATTTCTTTCGTTCATCTGCAAACATATGTATATACGTTTAGTAAACACATATACATTTTTACATCGATGGTTTTTGTGATGTTCAGCATCTTGCCTCGTGAATCGGACTACCTGATGGGAGATTTTCGGGTTTTCACCCATGCGTTACAGAAGGTGCAGTTCCACTAAAAGTCCTTCCGGAAGGCACTACACTCAGTCTTCAGCGGGACAGGGAGCCAAGTCAGACTTCTACCTACGGGTGCTTCATTCCCAACAGAAGCTACCCCTTCTCTTCCAACCGTGAGTAGACTTGTCATGGGATTTCCGTCCCGCACTGTAGGATACTAAGGATTAGACAAACAGACACATATATACGTTTGCCACGTATAGTTCACTGGCAGACATTGCTTTCATTGATTAACTGTTCAAAATTTGCGTATCGTATGGGAAATCACTCGATTTGACATCACTCAATATGACTGTCAATGGAGAAGCCTGAAGAAACATAGCCGTGTTGGACCGGACATCCTAAAAATGAATGAAAAAATAGTTATCAGTAAAAAAATTAGTAAAAAGTTAGAATATAACATATTTATTGTGACATATAAGCAAAGTTGTCATAGGGTAAATAATTTAATTTATTTTTTTGTGCTATTTTTCTACATCTCAATTATTGAGAATTTCAAGAAATTTTAATCTTATTGTCGTGACTAATCATCAGTGTCCGGCAGCAATCGACATCCTATGAGCACTTTACTTATGGATGGAGGGAAAGGCGTCAGCTTCTGTTGTGATGGAGCATCCGTAGGTAGAAGTCTGACTTGGCTCCGCGCCGCTGAAGATGGAGGGCAGTGCTTTTCGGGAGGACTTTCAGAAAGGAACTACCCCGCATTCGCATATCGTATGGGAGGCAATCCAGAAAACTCCCACCAGGTAGTCCAATTCACGAGGTAAGATGCTGAACATCACAAACGTCACCGAGTAAGGTAAATAATTCTTAAATTTTGATGTAGTGTCTACAAAAATGCTGCCAGCGGATGAAACTTCAGCACTAATGATCACCAGTGGTACCGTGTTATCACTGGCATCTTGCCTCGTGAATCATACTGCCTAGTGGGAGTTTTTCGGATTCTCTCCCATGCGATACGCAAATTCGGGGTAGTTCCCTCTAGGAAGGAACTGCTCTTCTTCTTCAGCGACATGGAGCTCAGTCAGACTTCTACCTACGGGTGCTCCATTACAACAAAAGCTGTTCCCTCTTACCATGAGACCCCACGTGTTCTGGGACATGGTCTACATGTTACTACCAAGTGAGATAAGAAAAAAAAAATCTAGCACAACGGCAAATATATAGCATATTCAGAGTTATCTAGGATCCACCACGGGATGCTGGCTATTCTATGCAATGTCGCAATTTTGACCATTAAGAGAGACAGGTAAGAGGCCAAACTCCATCTTCTTACTCTCTGCCAATTCAAACGCCTGTTGGCCAATTGGTTTGTGCTCTAGCCTTTGGTATCACAGGCTTCAGGTTCCAATCCTGTCGGCATGGATGTTTGCTAATTGTTCAGAATCCATATTAAACTGTAGGTCTTGGTCTAATTAGCCTAAAGTGTGCGGAAAATGACCGTAGAGCGACATACCAAACCAAATCTTCCAATTCAACGAAAGGACGTGTCATCCCATGCTGGGAATCTTTTGATTCGTTATCGCATGCCAAAATTCGATACCAAAAGCACTTCGTTCCTAATGCCTTATCCACCAAGCCACATAAAAATAAAACAAGAACAAAAAACATCATTATTTTAAAGGAATTTATGTCTCCCACTGAGCACTATGTGGTCGGTCCTCATCTATGCGAAAGTCAAATACCTTAACCACATTTCACTTTCGAATCTTCTTTTGCACACCGGAACCCATTTTATCCACCAACCCACCCACTCCCAACTGCAAAACAGCCTTGCGCGAAGGCCTCAAATCATAACCCACCCCTAAGCTAATCGTAAGAAATTCCTGCTTCCATTCACTGACTGTCAGACGGCCTTCACAACCGCATCCCCAGAGACATCCCTGAAAGGCACTCCCTCCCCCCCTCGGTAAGTGGGTCAACCCCGCTCTCGAGTGTCAGCCGATCCTCAGTACGCTCAACAGGTTGTTCGGGAAATTCCTTCTTCAAAAGAGATTGGTTTATTCTATTGGGTTTAAAAGGTTAATTTGTTTCCTCGGTGGCAACAGCGGTGGAACCAATGGGTAACGGCCGGTAGCACAAAAACTGTGATGGCTCTTTTATGAGCAAAAACGATAGTCTTGTTAGTTAGGAAGAACCGAAAATGGATTTGTTATATCGATTACCATAAATTACTTAATCGAATGAAAAGAACTTTTGATTTAGCTAAGAATTTTTGCTGGAGCTTAATCATCATAAGTTTTTTTTATTGTAGTTACAAAATCACTTTGCTTTAAACTTGTTCTGTGAATTGTTGTAACAAATGTAATTCAGAAAAAATAATATTTCAATTGTGTCACTGGTCTCCCAATGATAATGTTCACAACAAGTAGGATAAATAGGTTAAATGATAATGTTCACAACAACTAAGATAGATAAGTTAAGGTTCGAATCTGTTTGCAGCTATTGTGACTACCACATATGAAAATTTCCATAATTTTCTATGGAAAGTAACAAATAATTTGGGATCATCTACGGAAAAAAACTGATATTTCCACGGATATTTTAAGAAATGCAATTTTTATCTATTACTTTCCAAATTAAACGCAATAAAAAGAAACTATAGATTTCGAAAAAAAATTGTTCTAACTGTTTGCAAAGAAAAGTTTATGCATTTTTTTAAATAACATTAAATCTATTCAATAATGTACATAAATAAATATATTGAAGCAATTACATTTTCCTTTCTCATTAAAAGAACTGTTTATCTGGGATTTTTTTTTTTTTTTTTTTTTTTTTTTACTATAAGGAGATGAAATTCATCGGAAAAAGTTTCGTGTTGGAACGCGAAAAATTTTCTGAGATACCACTGAAATATCTCCTTTGATGTTGTCATCTCTGCGTTGTGTTGTATCTAATCCTCAGTGTCCTGCAATGAGGGACAGACATCGAATAGTCTGCAACTCATGGATGGAAGGAAAGGGGCAGCTTTTGTTGTGATGGAGCACCCGCAGGAGAAGTCTGACTTGGCGATGTGTTGCTGAATAAGTTCCTTTCGGGAGGATTCGCGCTTGCGTATCGTATAGGAGAAAACTCCCGCCATGTAGTCCGCTTAATGGGGGCCTGAATGGCCGAGTGGCTAGCGCTATGACGCTTGGTTCCACGGGGTTCGGGTTCGAGTCCCGGTGGTGCCATGAATGTTTGTAGTGGTTCGAATCTACTTTAAACCGTATATATCGATCTCATATCACTGTAAGAGAGTCACGGAACCCAGTCAGACTTCTCCCCCTTGTATCATTCCCAAACTGTACAAGGGCAATTCAGCTCTAGGAATAATGATGTGGTGATAGTAGTAGTATTAAGATTAACAAGGCAAGACGCTGAACATCACAACGTCATCGAGCCTCCTCGTTTTTTGAAACGTTATCGACAATATAGCTACCAGCTGCCCCCTTTACCACTGAGCCAAAAGTCGGGCAGTAACGAGGAGTCTGTAATCCTGCTTCCAGAAACGAGGAGATTCGATGATGATTGTTACAGTATAAGTTGAACTGGTTTGTGAAATTTTCCATATACGTAAATGTAGCGAGTCAATTGCCCGTAAAAGTCCTTTCGAAGGAAATCCTTTTATCCTCAGCCGGTTATCTGTGCATAGCATATATAAGAGGAACTCGAGCTTCACCAATGCATAAAAAAAAAAAAATGATACATTGTATAAAATTTCACTCAATGATTTGATAACGAGACAAGCGAGTTATCTGTAATTTTGTTTACTTCAGTATGGATATATAAATAAAATTTGATAAACTCAAAGCAATAATAAATGTTTATGAATCAGATAAAAATAAACCAACATGGAATCGAATTTATTTCTGGCACAAATTGGATTGAAAAAAATAGTTTGGTTGTTTTTGACATGCATGTAAAAAATTTGGAAATATTGATCAGATAAAATTTTTAATAACTTTAAATAATTTAGTGAAGAAAGTCGTTTTTCGAAATTCATAATTTTCTACTGAATTTTGATAGTTGAAACCTGACGTTTGGCGTATTTAAGTATTTGTTTACTGATAATGGTATATCATTATAACAAATTATACCACTAGTACTTAATGTAGTTCAAATCATCTTCAACTTTACCGATCAAGCATCATAACAAACTACTAATGTAGTACTTAATGTAGTTCAAAAAAAGTTACTATTGTAGTACTTAATGTAGTTCAAAGTAACAAACTACTAATGAAGTACTTAATGTCGTTCAATGTACTTAGTTCAAATCATCTTCAATGTAGTACTTATTGTAGTTCAAATCATCTTCAATGTAGTACTTATTGTAGTTCAAATCATCTTCAATGTAGTACTTATTGTAGTTCAAATCATCTTCAATGTAGTACTTATTGTAGTTCAAATCATCTTCAATGTAGTACTTATTGTAGTTCAAATCATCTTCAATGTAGTACTTAATCTAGTTCAAATTGCCTTCAATGCAGCACTTAATGTAGTTCAAATCATCTTCAACTTTAAAACAAATTTTTATATCGTACTTAATGTAGTTCATTGTAACAAATTATTTATGTAGTTTATTGTAACAAATTACTTATGTAGTATTTAATTTAGTTCAATGGATGATTCGAAGCCAAGTTAGACTTCTACCTACGGGTGCTCCATCACTATAGAAGCTGCCCGTTTTTCCCTAACCTTGAGTAGACTATTCATGGGGTGTCTGTCCCGAGCTGCCGGAAACTGGAGAATTAGTCACAACAACACAAACAATGGATGCATCACGCATCCATTTTAGATCAAAAACATTGAGAAAAGAAGAGCAAACGAATCGAACTTCAAAAGTGTACTTCTTAAAGTGTACGAACTTCTATCGTCTTTAGAATTCATTTTCTATTAATAGTTCTGTTTTTTTGCTTTCATTTGTGAATTCCAGCAGTGAAAAAAATAAAATGTAAAACCTCTTCGTTGCGACGCGTGGAGACATCCAGGCTAGTTACCAGTAAACCGATTTTCGGAAAGCCCACAGTCTAACCGGACTCACACTTGGATGGTTTTATGTGGTGGCCAAAAAGTGAAACCTCTCCTACCGCCTCGTTTCCTGTTGAGCATAAACTAAAAAAAGACCAAAACTAGTGGGAGATCCGCTTTACACTGAAATTATCTTCAGAGGACGATTCTTAAGCATTTTCTTTTTTTCATCGTACTATACATAACAAGAGCAAATATCCACGGGGCTCTTCTTTTTCATAATTCTAATAAATGGTCTTATAGTTTAAACTTATTTTAAGTAGTTTATTATTTATTAAATAGAAAAAACTGCTATTAATGGCAGTTTTTACGCAAAATTAATGAAACAGAGGCTTATAGAGAGGTAATACGGTTATAATAGGTAGAGGTTATTATAAAAAAAGTTTATAACAGGAAAATAGGAGGTAGAGGTTATAATAGGAAAACAGAGGCTTAATTATAAGAGATAGGCTTTTCTATTTTTAAAATATCATTGCGTGTATTAAAATGAAAGTTGACAAATTAAGAAGAAATTTTAACAGATTTTAGTGATATAAATACACTTGTTAATATTCTAGACTGGCATTTTAATTGCATTTTTGAAAATATATTACCGATAGTGTTCAGAACATCAAAATTCCTCGTTACGATTTTTTAATCATACAAAAAGAAATTAAACGTTAAAATAACCTAATACAGTATATATGTCCTGGTTCGCGTCCTATTAAATAACAGGAAAAACAACTACAAAAATTCATTAAAATGTTTTTAAAGAACCACTTTTAAAATATTGCAGTTTTTAAAAAAATCAATTTATCAGGAAAAGCATTTTAAGTTTAAAATTGCATTTATTAAGTACATATATATCTTCTTCAACGGCGAGCGGCCTGATGGCCATTTAGCTAACGTTCTAGACCTTTGGTGCCACAGGCTTCAGGTTCGAATCGTGATGGTGGCATCGATGTTTGTGAGTGGTTCGGAATCCACGTGAAATTGTAGGTCCCCGTCTAATTAGCCTAAAATTTCCGCACAATGACTGTAGAGCGACAACCAAACCAAACCTCAAATATGACGGGGAAACTTTCTGGTCTACAAATTTATTGCATCCATACATAGCGTACTTGATTATCGAGTTTTGAAATGAATTTTCCTAGTTCTGAAGTCCATTTTGCCAGTGGTTCTCAAATTGTGAGGCATGTATGAGTTAAAAAGCGGTTGTGAAATAGTTGTTATAAAAATTCGAGATCCTTGATTTCTTGATAACATTTTGTATCTATACGAGAGTGTGTTATTTGTCTGCTGTCAAATCACAAGTCACACAGAGATTTCTGATGATATAAAAGATTTAAAAATCTTCATTTATGTTCCATGGTATTTGAGGGTTTGATTTGTGGCTCTATGGTCATTTTTTTGCATTCTTTAGGCTAATTAGACTGGGACCTACAATTTGATGTGGATTCCGAACCATTAACTCATATCCATGCCAGGATTCGAACCTGAACCGCCAGAGCGTTGGCCAATTGCCATAAGCCCGTAAAATTGAAGGATTTATCGTGTTTCAATTATAATATGAAGTTTATTGTGGTCTTTTACAAATTGGATAGTAATTACGAGTATAAATCGTCTCGTATCGATATTATGAAGGTTGCCTGATGGATTTGGTTTGCAGGTTTTCTTCCATACAACACGCAATATTGAACAGTTACCTCAAAAAGTAATCTCTGATGACATTGTTCTCCTCTCTCAACAACCATTCACGTGCTGTTGAGTGGTTTACATAAGCGTAATGTTCCCATGTTAGCTCGCGGAACTAAAGGATGGTACAGATTCAAATGCGCTGACTGTATCAGATTCAATGATCGCGTATATTGATCGCGTATACTATCGTGTATATTGAAAAGAAAGGTATAACAGAATTTTCCCTTGTTTATTGGAAAAAAAATAATTGAGTACTACTGCAATAAACTAAACAGCAGAACAGCTCTAGATTCCATAAACGATTTTGTTGAAAAGGACTAGTTAAAATTTTTCCTTGGTTGGGTCATGCCAAGAGAAAAGTATTGAGAACCACTGCAATAAACTAAACAGGCAGCAGAACAGTCTAGATATCATAAACCACTTTGTTGGGATAGGGACTAGGATAAAATTTTCCTTGTTTGAGTTGGCAAGAAAAAAGAATTGAACACCATTACAATAAACTAAAAACAGCAGAACAGTCTAGATGCTATAAACGACTTTGTTGAAAAAGGGACTAGGTTAAAATGTTTCCTTATTTAGATTGGCAAGAGTAAAGAATTGAGAACCATTGCAATAAAAACTAAACTTCAGAACAGTCTATATATCCTAATCGACTTTTATTGGGAAAGGGTAAAATTGACTAGGATAGAATTTTCCCATGTTTGGAATGACAAGGGAAAAAAATGAGAACCTTACAATATGCTACAAGTTAGGACAGTCTAAGCCAACAAAACTTAGTGTTTAGAGGTTATATCTCGCCGGATGTAGGATGGTGAACTTCTGGAGGTCAAAACCACTTCGATCAATCATGTGCTCATTTAACTTAAGCATTCGCTTCTGATTTTGCATTTAAAATCACACTGCGAGGAAACTAATTCTTGAAATGCGAAGGACATCAAATGAAAGTTCATTGACAAACATCAAATTTTCTCACGAAACCAGTTATATCTCTTTATCTGACATTCAAAAGGAAAACATTAATGAATCACAATATCCTGTAATTACTGCTTTATTTTGTATTATTAGTATAATAAGCATCTTATGGCATTTTAAAATAATTGGAATTTTTGATATAAAGATATAAGCAGAAATGTTGCTAGATATTAAATATGATGTTATTATCTTGCTGTTATCACTGTGTTGGAAACAAATCTTTCGCATTCCTAGTAACTCAGAACAAAAATTAATACAATATTCTTTAATACAAAGAAAAATAAAATAATAACTGGAAATTTTCAAATTATTAGAATAACAATTAAATATTTTCTGCTCTGATCAATTAACATCCAGTTTTTTATTTCCAGTACAACAAACAATATGCTTTTGTGTATAAAGTGCTATTGTTATTAACAAATATTTTGTGTCAAATATTTTGTATTCAAATGTCTTAAAATTTAGTAAAATTAATATCAGCGCTACTCTAAATAACTATTTTTTACACAATTGTTTAAATAGTGTTTAACTTTTTTTTTTTAATCAATTTCTTATTTTCGTTTCGAATTTTTTATTTTCAACAACGATTACCATGAATCGTCTATTTCATCCCTTTCGGCGTTAAGTGAGGAATGTGATATATGGGGTATTCGCATTCTTTCAAAATTTACCATAAATTATTGCAGTATAAATATTTATGATGCAGATCACCAACATGGACATGATAGGAGCTTTGCATTTAACTTGGTTTTTTCGGTGAGAGCCTGTTGTACTGCTTCCACAATGTAACTACCACCCAGGAGCTATTCCCATATCATTTTTACTCGCACTCTTCTTTCCAAATTCACCTGAACACATTCAGAATTAATATTTATGGTACAGATCATAGATATATAAGACATGGATTCATCTTGGATAGAGGGGATACCACGACATAGGATAGGCATGGGTCCGGCTTAGAGTTCTCCATGATGAGTTTGTTGTACTGCTTCCGCAATGTACTAAACAGTTTGGAACATTTACTTTTTTAATACTCTTTTAAATGAAATAGATGTTAAGCGATGAATACCATAGAATTAAAATTACATTGAAAGGATACCGCATCTAAGCTATCAAACAATTATCTAGATGATTTGATTTCTAGTCTGCAATAAAATAGGAAACATCAATGGAATATTTAAATATTTAAATGTTTTTGTATGTATTGGACGGACCGCATGCACGGTCTATAGTTATAATACTATAACCGAATATAAGTCTTAAGAAGGATAACCAAACTTTTAAACAATGTTTAAAAAAAACAACAATGTTTATTTAATGCAAATCTTTGTACTGCTACATGTAAAATATTTGCGGACAAACCTTTTCACCTGTTTTTGAAGATCGTCCTCCATTATATCTCAACAAACGAACTAAAACCCATTTGCTCAGTGGCTGTCCCGCACTTCAAAGTTCACGGTTTCCACCTTGATGACTGGGGTAAGATCTCGCCGGTGTCCACTGTACGCGAGCAAATCATGTCAAGTGAGCAGAACAGGCAATTCAGACTGATGGATTTTCTCTCCAGAAGTGAGTATCGTACAGTTGCTCAACAATCATTAGAGAGAGGGAACACTTTCAACATCGAAAACCGAGTGGGTTTAGGTCGGTGGGCTTTCTGGATGAGGGAGAAATTGGGCATTCCAAAGAAAAAGAAAGAAAAAGAAAGATTCCAAGAAGTTCAAATATCGGTTGGGCAATGAATCGAGGGCTGCTCATTAGGGAGAAAAAAAGTCGTTCTGAAAGGAAATCGTGACGGAGTTATTACATAAAAAAATGAATCACGTGAGTCCAATTCATTCCAATGAGGAATCTTTATCCAGAGTCATTTATCACTGGAGTAATCAACCTGCGATAGCCATTAACCTTGATGGGCTATTTATTCTGCCACGAGCGCAGTATGTAGACAGAGCGTAGTATTTGGAATCTAACACATGCAATCGTATTAAGAATTCTTCCTTTACTGTACAATGTGGGATTATAGGCACTTATGTGTGACACAAAACTAGTTTCAAGATGTCTGAAATTAACTTATCAACAAAATCACTTATCTATATGTCCATGATACTGCATCTAAATTACCACGTAATTACCTACATGATTTGATTTTCTAGGGGACCATTTATCATAAGCATGTCTTGCATGAAACCAAATCTTACACAAACTATTTTCGAATATCCCATAATAAAATAATTAGAACCTTCTGTAGAATAAACTGGTTCATTAGGAATGTATAACTAAGAACTCTATTGTCAAAATTCTCTGATACGAGGATTTTAATATTTATACTTTCTTCTAATTTTCGAATGAAAATTACACTATTGATAACGAATAAATTTGAAAACTTTCCCTTTATTTTAATTCGAAAGAAAAGCAACCCAGTGTAACCTCACTTGCAGAAATTTTGACTTAGTAAAAAATGATACTTTCCATAATGCTATTACTCTTGCTATTAATGCAGCTCATTTTTTTTATTTTTGGATTAATTAATTTTAATAAAATATGATAAATACATTATATATCAGTCATTAATAACTCTTGTCAGTCATATTAGACCGGTACACTTACGATTTAAAGTGGATTCCGAACCACTACAACATCCATGGTACCAAGCTCCATACCGCCAGTCACACATTCATGAAGTCCCTATAAGGGTGACTATCTCATCTATGTTTTTGTATAGGGAGAAAACCCAAAACACTACCATCAAAGTAACCTGGTTATTGTTAAGAGACGCTTAAATATGTTTTCTAAATCTTCCCCCTAGTCAAACTGTGTATAAAACGTATGCATCAGCGATTTGGAACCAAAATCTTCTTGCTAGCTTACTAATTTGAGTAGAGTCGAGTCGATCTCTGTTTATGAATTTAATTTGTTTTTGTGCCATAATTTGTATTTTCTCATCACCAAGACATAAAAAAAAGCAAGTAAAAAAAAAAAAAAAAATTTTAAAGTCAATTCCTACTTTTTTTCACTCTATTGTAGAAAAATCCTTTTTACAAAGAAAGCTGAAATTCTCCTCTTACATCTGGCGCCATCTATTATTAGATACATGCAACTTAAATCTAAAAAAAAAAAACTAAAATTAATTAATTTAATTTAATTACTGAATTGATATTTGAAAAAACTGTATTAACATTCAGTGTCATCACTACAAGTCAAAACTGTATTTGAACTTGAGTGGATGAATAGAAAGTATTTTATTAATGATTGAAAATTTGAACAAGATATATGTATGAAGTGTGTGAACTAATAATAGGAATTTAATAAGAGTGAGCAAATATAGCTAGCTTACCCCTCATTTCAGTCGAGTCGACCTCTGTTTATGAATTTAATTTGTTTTGTGCCACAATTTGTATTTTCATCACCAAGACATAAAAAATAAGAGTGAGCAAATATGAAGTGGCACACGTGCAAAACAAAACTGAGCATTCTGAACAAAATGGCCAGTTCATTGAAAATATGATATGAAAGAAACTCTAAAGATTTTCTTCGCTGTAGTCAAGAAGGATAAAGTGGAGCTAAAAATGAAAGTGAGAATTGAGTGAGTATTGTTGTGTAAGTGGATAATTGCTGTTACTGTATGAAAAGTACAGATGAGTATTATTCAGTGGATTAGACTTATTTACTATTGTTTAGAGAAATTTTCATGTAAGGTGAAACTGAAGGTCCGTGCAGGAAATTACACACACTCATTGCATACGCACTTCGGAATATTAATCATCATTTCTCAGAATACTGTTTGACAAAATTTGGTTCTTTTTCTAAATCAAATTTTTTTTGACAATTCTGTCACATAGGATAGCCGTATTTCACAATAACTAAGAATACTTTATATAAAAGGACATTTGCCAAGACAAGAAGAAAAGGACAGCTTTATAACAAGTGGAATGCCCGTATAAAGATTTTTTTCAAAAATTTATGTTATATGGCATATATATATATCTAATATATAAAATTTTCGTGTCACAGTGTTTGTTGCCAAACTCCTCCGAAACGGCTCAACCGATTCTTATGAAAATTTTTGTGCATATTTGGTAGGTCTGCGAATCGGTCGTAATCTATATTTTAAGCCTCTAAGTGATAAGGGTGGTCCACCCCTAAATATTTTTATAATTTCTTTGGCAAACCAATGTAGTGGCAACAATACCATTGAGAAGGCGCCAATCTTGCAACCCTGAATTTTGACCAATTTCTTTTTAGGGTTGCAATACTGCAATTAGAGGAATTCGTAGCTTCATTTTTCGAACAATATAATGACTATTTTATTGCTATTTCGATAATTAATTGCAGAATTTTATTTGCACTTTTCATCGTTGGAGTAAAAAGTTTGTTTCCACCACAGACGAAAGATATACCACAATAAAAGAATGGCGCCGTGTCTCGATGCCTGTACTATATAACCGTAAAATTCTCATGTTCTGAATATTATTGTTTTATTTACTACTTTAAATTTTGTGAAAATTATATTGTATGAAATTTATATTATTTCTATGAGAAATAAATCAAATGTATGTAAAAGTATTACCTGATTTGATTATCAATATTTTTTTTATTTTCTAAGTTTGAATTTGAATTGGAATAAAAATATATTGAATGAAAAGTTGTGAATCAAAACATTGAACTTTTCTATGCTTAAAGTTTGTCAACATGTGTTGTATTTGATTAAGAATTTTAAAAATGAAATGTGATCTACAAGATAATATAATATAGACAATATAATTTTAAAGAAAGATGATGAATTTTGAAAGATTTTTTTGAAAAGTGTGAAATGAAGTAAACTCTGCAATTATTTGATATAATGATAACATTAAAATTTTATAAAAGGTATTATAATAGTTGCAAGTTGAAAATCAAGGACATTTTATTTAAAAACTTTTGTTATTTGAAAAACAAAGAATTTGAGTTATAAATTTGAGAGATTTGAATATTGTCGAAGAAAAATTGATAAATGGTACTTTTTAAGTTGGAAGTTATTTAAAGAAAAAAAAAACAAATAAATAAGTGTTTATATTAATAAAAAAGGAGAATTTAAAGCTCAATAACATTTTTATGTATGTACATTTGTTTTTATTTATATTTAAAGTTGGTTTTAATTATTTCTTATTTGAATTTTTATGCATTTTGTATTCATTCAAAACATCACAATAAAAATATTTCTGTTCTAAATGTTTTGAAACTTCATGTAAAAGTTTTCTTTTAAATGTATGAAAGGAATAGAACATGGAAATTAACCTAAATTCATACCATTTTTATTTTAGTTTTTAAACTAAGAATTTTTGTAAATTTGTAAAACAAAGTTTGTCTCGACAAACTTTAAGTATACAAAAAATGTATAAATAATTGAGATATAAATTTGAAAACAGTATATTACCTACATAAGGATATTCCCCAGCATAAAAATACTTGCAAAGGAAAAACTATTCATGTTTTATTTATTTTTGAATTATAAAATTTTGCAACAATATCACATTTTTGCAATGTTTATCCATATTTTAAAGAATAAATTGTATAAAAAATAGTTAAAGTTGATATTTTTATGTGAAATTCAAAGGTTTTGAATATATTTAATCAAAAACACTTGCAAAAAGGCTAAATTTTTAAATTCAGGTCATTTCATATTAAAAGCCTTGCAAATAGCAGGAAGTTGTAAAAAAAGTTTTTCGAGCAAATTTAACTTTTTTTTAAAACAAAGCTCAGAAAATATTTACAGCTTTAAGGAAAAACAAAAAACTATATATTTTTTAATAAATAAGACTATGAACATGATAATTCAATGGCATTTTAATATATTTATAATACATTTTTAAAAAAGTAATATATCTAATTAAAAAGTTGTTTTTATCTTTTCTCAGAATGAATTTTTATGCTTTTTGTTTCATGTGAAACATCCTAACACAAGTAATTTTGATCCAAATGCTACAAAACTTTGTATTTATGTTTTTTAAAAATACTTTTACAGGAATAGACCTCTGAAATGATTATAGCTACATAAATATTTTTTTATTTCAATTGTTAAACTTGGAATTACATGCAAATTTTGGAAGAATTTTGTGTCGACAGCATTTAAACTAGCACAAAATAAATAATAAAGATATAAATTTTACCAGAGGTCTATTCACTGAAAAATGTTAGTACAAAAACAAATACAAACTTAGAAATTTAAAAATATTGATTTGATTTCAGGGTTTTGTAACAGTATCAATTTTTGGCCATTTTTTCCTTTTATTTTAGCTTATAAAAAATTTTAAAAATATAATGAAATTTTTATGTGTGAAATCATTAAGTTTTTTAGATACATTCAATCCAAAAATGTGTACAAAGATAAAAAATTTCAAAAAAATTCCTTCGAAGGTGTTCTGTAAACCGATCGTTTGCATTTGTATTTTATTGTGAATTTATTTTTAAAGTCTTTTCTTATTATATCCCGATTTTATTTTTAATTGTATTGTATTTTTTCAATTATCATTTTCAGTAAACGGCCACCAAAAAATCTAACCACAGAATCCGTGCTTCCATAAGTGCCATATGTTGCATGCTCACGTGTTCGAAAACCATCGAATTTATTTATTTCGACGAAAGATGACTAACAAAATATTGTTCATTGCTTAGTTCTTAGTTAAATGAAAGTAATGATTATTAAAAAATTATATTACGTAAAATATTATAAAACAGTGCTAAAAATCAACATTATCTACCTCATTCATTAAATTAATAGAAATTAAACATTTTCTATTCGTTGAAACTTAATTTGATCTTTCATCATTCTTTACCAATCACTTCCTTAACAATACCAATTATAGTATCTAATAATTGAACGAAATACAAGAAAGCCACAGCAACGCGTGGCCGGGTCTACTAGTATATATATATAGATATATATGACGCATCCAAAACATATTACGCATGAAATTTGGATTCCTGGAAATGGTTGTTTTTAATCAAAAAACACTTAATTTTAAAACATATATAAATGACCATATAACATATGATATTATCACATTTTTCTGTGACAAGTGTCGAAAACTTGCTTGTTTTGCCTATGAAATGAATGTCCAAAATATATAACATATGAAATTTGATTCCTAGAAGTGGTTTTTTAAAATCAATTAATTTTTAATCAATAACTTAATTTATTATATATATATATATATATATATATATATGAGCATATACGTGATTATGACATACATATTATATGACCATATGATATATGTCTTTGTGTGGCACATTTGCTGCGACAAGATTTTTTTTCAAAACGTGTCAGAAAAAATGTGTCATATGAAACACGTCCAAAACATATTGCATAAGAGATTTGGATTAGAAGTGGAGTTTTTTTAACTGAAATATCTAATTTGTAATCCTCCACGAATACAGACAATGTTTAATTAGTTCCGGTAACATTCTTTAGCAGCAAACAGTATTTGTTCTCTGGGAAAACGGTCAAAGCGGAAGCCTCCTTCTTCCGAAGACTTAGAGTTTGCTTTAAGGTTAAATGTAAAATTGATGAACCTTGGAGCTAAGCCACCGTGTCCTCTGAGTTTGTATCTCAAACCGTTTTCCTTTGTTTTCATGTCATCTTATAATAAATTGCCATAAGACAACGAAAATGGGGAGTTTAGAAGCTGTTAAGATTAAATTTACTTATTTACACTTACATCTATTTATTTACTTTGTTATTGTATATCATTACAAACTAAAATTTTTTTTTTAAGATACCTTCTTCTTCTTTTTTCTTCTGCTTGGCGCATCAGTCTTATGATGGTCCAAGACCGACCATTGCCCACTGCAAGATTTGGAGACAGGAGATGTATCGCTTTTTATAACAGCAATTTATATGCAGGTGCTATAAAGATCTACCTCCCTGCAAAATTTGCAACACTTTTAGTAGCCAAAGATCTACAAACTTGGCATTATTGTTTGATTAATGAACTCTGTATTTCCAAAGCATATTTTATGCAAGCATCTTTATTGCTGAAACTGTTCACACCTGCCATTGGAACTATTTATATGCTTGGACAAATGAGTGTGCACCGTTCTTCCAGCACAATCACTTCAAAGTTTGACAAAGGAGATTGATAGTAAAGGCCTAGGAGATGTCAGATAGAAATGTAAAAAGATAGTTCTTCGCAGTGTTCCTTAAGGTTGATTATAGCTGAAAAATCGAGCTAGCCAGCCCATGGATTCACAGTTTTTATTCTCAAGACATCTTTCTTGGCAAGCCTTTCTCTGTGAGATTTATGAGTATTATCATTTATTAAGATGAAGTCATCACCAATAGCGGGCAGCAATCTATAGTCTTACACATGAATCAAGTATCTTGAACTCTGATAACTCTTAGCTGTCAGAACTCCTACATGCCTCAAATGAAGGTCAGTGTTAAACACCTACGCATTCCTAATTCAAACAACGATTCCATCTGGACAAAGTATCAGGGAGTGCACGTAGTATTTTATAATGTAGAATGACAGCTTCCATGGAAATTTTGTTCAGAATGGTATAAAAATCAGAATACGATAGAAATCACTCTCTAAAGGAAGCCTACGATGAATACATATTTTCATTGTTTATGTGGCATGGATGATGTACTATCTTCATTAATGCAAAAGAACACTTCTTTTATGGTCTGTTAATATGGATAAAACATAATTGGCTTAGCGACTTACATGCAGGCCTTTGAGCCATTAGGAGCGTACCTGACAGCGTTGTTGCATTTTTAAATGAAAATTATCTGAAAGAATCAGGGTACCGAAGTATTTTTTTTCAGAAAAAGTAATTTACCGAAAAGTACTAGAAAATATAGCAATTAGGGACTTTTATAGGTCAATTCTTCTTTGAATCTAAATATTCAGAATGCACTCAATCAGAAGATCTTTATTTAATATCATTAAGCCATTTAGCAGCATCCATTTATGATAAGGTCATCTCTAGCTCCTTGTCTTCTCCCGCATCTTAACGACGGCCTGATGGTCAATTAGTAGTGCTCTGGGTCTTTGCAAGGAGCATCACAGTTCTAGGCGCAGTAATGGGTGAGCTCCATTTTTAATCGGTATAAGCCGATTCGGAAATTGATTATAATGGATAGTAGATTATACACCGACTACCAATAAGTATTTGGACACCTGTGATAGAAAAGAAAACGAACATATTCAAAATCATTGCTAGAGCCTCCACGTAGAGGCAATACAGGTGAACCCTCCGGAACATTCTTTGCCGCAGTGGCAGAGCTAGTGGTGTTTTTTTCCACTCGGCTTGGAGAAGACATGGAAGTTCCTTCACCGATTTTGGGACGGGGTAGTGCACCTCCCCAATTCCGGGATGCAGCAGGTCCCAGAGGTTCTCGATAGGGTGTGAGATCTGGGCTCTGGGCAGGCCAGTCCATTCGATGAACTCCATTGGCACCATACCAAGTTTGTTATATGTAAACATGACAACTGGCATTGTCGTCCTGAAAGTAACAGGGGTCCCACAACGTAAGAAGCACATTGTCATCCATGTGCTGCGAGTAGGCATCGTTTGAGTTACCATGAATGTGTACTCAAGGGTCCCAGTCCATACCAGGAGAAATGCCCCCAGACCATAGTTCCATCTCCGCCGAACTTGACTGTTGGTAGCAATGCATTCTGGCAGGAGACGTTCTTCAGCAGACGCCAGACCCAGACCCTGCCATCCGAACTGGTAAAAGGCGAACGATCCGTCACTCCAAAGAATCCGTTTCCACTGATCTACTGTCCAATTCGATGTGCTTTGCACCACCCGAGCAGCGAGGTTGATCTCTGATTAAGGCTTATGGGGCAACAGCACGACTATGAGAAACCATATGATGTGCTCTTACGGATGGTATTCATGAAACAATACTCCGATGCCTGTTGAAACTCCTCACGGATGAGGGCCATTTTGGGTGCGGTTCTTCAGTATTTCTGGTGCCTCGTATCTCCCAGTTTCGACTCGGGGCACATTCCGACAATCACCGCTCACCTTCCACTTCTTAATCACATAGGCCACTGTCGATTTTGGGTACTTCAGATCGCTAGATATGTCCCTTAAGGATCGGCCACATTTGTGATACCTGATAATTATACCTCTCGAAATCCGAGAGCTCAACTAGGCAGCATCTTGCATGCGACTAATGCCGATGCTGTTTTCTTACACGATATATACCGGCGGAGTCCGTGACGTACCTCAGG
>BPLR01010253.1:0-110967 GCA_021605095.1 Caerostris extrusa | reverse complement strand
GCAACATCATGACCTACAATTAATAAACAAAAATATATATAAAAAAATAAATATTAACAATATACAAAAATCAAACAGTAAGACTAGAATTCTGAAAAACAATGGTCCTCATTAAATCACACATGCCAAAAAAGACCCACAAAGAATGTTATATAACCAAAAATTTGATTTATGTTTTATAATTATTATATAAAAATTTGAATGCATGAGATATAGCTTTAATTAACAAAATTACAAATAAAGAATTACTCTTATCTGATGTACACATTTTTTATTTATGTTATGTTGATCAATACTCAGACTTTTTGAATTTTTATTTTTTTTTTTTTACAAGCGAACTTTTTTCCTAAAATAAATTAGTGAAATATCCAAATTTGGATAGCAACAAATGTCTATTATAATGATGATGATTATATTTTTTTACAATTGATTTAACTTAACAGGTTAGTTATTTCAAAAAGAATTTCTTTTGTAATTAATTCTTTTTAATGTTCTTTTACAAAATTGTTGATTTATAACTGGAAAATAAATACAGTAGCCTCTTGTTACATAATAAATTCAGATCTTACGAGTGTTTCTTTTTTTCACAAAAGTGTCATGCAAACACAAGAT
The DNA here is from genome assembly GCA_021605095.1 of Caerostris extrusa. Lineage (NCBI taxonomy): Eukaryota > Metazoa > Arthropoda > Arachnida > Araneae > Araneidae > Caerostris > Caerostris extrusa. The sequence goes on along the minus strand of BPLR01010253.1, from coordinate 110,355 downwards.
TTAAAGGTTTTGTTTTTTATATTGACAGAGTAGAAATTAATATACAACAATTAATCTTAAATCAAATCAAAGACTTCAATCTTCAATTACATGTTTATTTTATGTCTTTTAATATGCATAATATAACGAGGGGCTACCACATTTTCAATTTATTGGAGGAATAATACTTTTATAATGATATTGTATGAACACCTATGTGATAGAAATACAGAACATTGAAGTCTAAAACAATTGCATATGAAAAATAATTGTTAAATAAAAGTTCAACATTGGTTTGAAAAACCAATTAACAAAAACTAAAATTTTTCCCAAAATATTTTTTTTGCAATGGTCTCTTTTAAATTTATATACTTTTGAAATGCTTTTTTTCATAAAGCCCTTTTGAATAATAGGGTTTGTCATATCATTTGAGAAAAAAATGTATTTGTTAAATAAGATTTTGAAAAGTGGCATTTGTTTCCCCCAATCACTTCTTTTTAAAATAAAGTATCCTTTATTTTAGGACATTTCTTCATTATGGATAACAGGGAAAAAATTATAGAAACTCCCAAAAATATCATTTACATTTTATTGTATAAAATTTTTAATTTTATTGTTCAATTTAAAAATTGGAACAAAAAATTTTTAAATAAATATTAATGAACTGTTTAAAAATACCTCATATAATTAAGATGATTTATGAAGTATTAAGTCAAAATTTATCATAATTGCAAAATTTATTCTTTTAACTGAATATTAAAAGACAATTTCAAAATACAACTCTATAAAGGTAAAAAATTATGATCTTCCTCAATAACATATTATTCTTGAAATACGGTTTCAATATAATGCAAAATAAATTTTGTAGCAATTACATAGAAACATTAACAAAATAAGATCACAGACAGTGATGACATTAAGCCTATAAAAGACAGATGTTTATGATTAGAATTACTATACTGTTTCAATTTCATTCAATCTGTTGCTATGTTTTTATTTTACTAAAATGTGAACTTAATTTATTTCAATTTATTAAATGAAGTTCATTTTCATCTAATAAATGAGTGAAGTCTTACAATGGCTAATAATTTTGCTAATGTATTGCCCCCTTTTATGACTTTGCATCTTATGACACAATTTTTATATCAACATGAGATGATACATTTTTTAAGAAAACCAAAAATTTTTTTTTCCTATGTTTAACTGAATGCATTAGTGTGCAGCACCTGTTGTATTAATGCTTCAAAGGATAAGTAAACCATTCAATAGAATTGCCAACTTCAAAACAGTAAACAAACATTGCATTAAAAGAAACCTATAATATTAATGTAAAGTTTTATCAAATAATACAATTTACCTTTTACTAAGGGATCTTCAACACTTAATACATTTCCTGTTCTGGGAGCAAATGATCTAGGTTTATACAAGCCACCTTCTTGAAAATGAATAGAAACTTTATCATAATTAAAATTTACTCCATAATGCTCAAAAAATTCTAGTAGTATTGTTCCTAAATTTAGAGAAGGTATAAAATCAGGCTTATGATAACCCTAAAAGAAGAAAACAAAAAAAATGATAAGTTTAATAAATGTTTTAAAAGTAACACATTATTATTGCCCTTTGTAAATACTATATAAAATATTAATCATAATTATTATTTAGACAAAAGGTAGTTTTGTTAAATAGGTTCAGCTTTTAATAACTTTCATGAAAGAAGGGCATAAATTTGAATTAATATAATGGTATTAAGTGTCTTTGGTAAATTCAAAAGAGTTATGAAATCTATTATTTTTGTATTATACTTTTATTTGTCAAAAATAAATGAATTGATGGTGAAAATGCATATAATTTTAGGCAGCATTATCTTGTTCTATATATATTCAAAGAAATATGAATCAAAGGAATAGAGAGTAAATTTTTTACTCATTCATTTGGTTAACCCTATAATTATTCTTTCTAAATACTTAAAAATAAAATGACTTTTTTTTTCCTTCTCTTGGATAACATCCTTTTCACTAGTTGGAAAGTATGACATTAATAATATGTTTATAGAATACATTTTATTAGAACTAATCTAGCCATGATCATGTTTATTAAATTAAATTTGGAATCTCTAAGGATCAGTTTAAAGGCAAAACAATAATTAAACTATAACATTTATTTATTAAGCAGATTAAGTACAAAGTTTCAAAAAGTTATTTAAGATTGCAGAAAAGAAATCAAATTACCTGTAATAAGCTAACAATTAGCAAAGTTAAGCAGTAAGAACTCATTCCACCATTATATACTTCATTGAACCCTCTATGCACTAGATACTGCTTGAGAACTAAAACTAACTTTGGCAGAGTTGGATGCTCCTTTATCAATTTCTAGAAATTTTGAAAATGTATATACAATACATATAATGCATAAAAAATGGAATATAAACAAAAAGGAATACTATTACTCTATTTATTAAAAATAGAAAAATTCATAACAATGATAAATTATTAAAATGTACAAACATAAATGAATATGATGAACATGCAAGCACCCAATAATATTAATAAAAGAAAATTTGTTAAAAATTCTTTACATACATAAAAATTAATAGAAAATTTTATATATATGCAGCAGAAGCTCAATTTTATGTAAGCCAAGGGACCAACGAAGAAATAGTGCTATATGTGAAATAATCCTAAATCAAGGTAAAACAAACAAAAAAAAAAAAAAGTTAACATGATATAAAGATGAAATAATTGAAAACGGTTGTTTTCAATTTCTCAACTGGTACGACTTCATTCTATCACATTTTCCCATTTCAGACAGATTTCTTTATTTTCCAAATTTTGACCACAGCATCTTGTAACGTTAAAATAATTTGCAAAGATGGAATAGATAACTAATTTAACAAAATAAGCTTTACTGCCATCACAAAGTTTGACTTTGTTGAAAATTTCTTCCTAGTACAGAAATTCGTTTGCTGTTCGAGTACATATTTTTACCATTCAGAGCTATGAAATGTCAACTTCGCTGAATAACCACAGAAAGCAAAGACAGTAACATCCAATTAGGTAAACAGATACAGGTCAACCAGGATTCTATGAATCTGCCCATAAGGTGCTCTTCTTTCTTTTTACACAAAAGGAATGGGAATTTTGAGTATTGCATTTATCAGCAAGAAGGAATATCTAATGTATTGTGCTTGTTGGCAAAAAATTTTTTTTTCAACACAATTCACTGGCTGCTTAATGGAAAGAGCATTTTCTTTTAAAAATTATAAATATTTCAAAGTGAAAATACTAAATCTGACATTTTTCACATAAAGTATGGCAAATTATTTATGTCAATAAAAATGCAGGAAACATCAAATCCAGGAACATTGTATTACAGAAATACTCAAAAAATTCTAAAAAGAAAGAACAAATTGTATCATCAGCAACGACAATCATAACTTCTGCAATAAAAATTACCTGTTCAGAAGCAATGTGATTGAGAAAATGGAAAAAAAAAACTTTTCCTCTGGATTGACAATGAAGTTGAATGCAACATGTCAATCAAACAATTATAATAGGAATAGCAAGAATAATTTTTCACTATGTTCAGAATGAAAATGTGACACAAATGAAAATTTTGTAGCTAGTTGAGGAAGGTTAAATTAATTTAAAAACAGAAACAAGCTTCATAACATATATATCACTGTAGAAACAGCAAGTGGAGATACAAAGCAGCTGCAAAAATTCCATCTTCATTAAAAGAAATCATTGAACCGGAGAATTATCCACTACAATAAGTTTTCAATGTTGACAAAAAGTACCTTTTTTTGAAAAGAATGCCAAAAATGTAAATTTTTATGTTATGAAGAAAAGCAAGCACCAGGATTTAAAGCTACAAAACCATCTTACATACTAATGATGACTTTAAAAACCACAAGTTGTTTATCATTTCAAAATACAATTAAAGGAATTTCAAAATAATTTTTATTAGCAATTTAAGAGTCTATTAAGAAACATTTTAACGTTATTGTATAAATAAAAAATTAGAACCATAAGCTTCATTTTTATTAATAAAGCATCAACACATTTAACATGTTGTCCGATTTAACATGTATTCCAGTAGAAGTGTTTTCCTACTACCAAATACAATTTCATTAATCCAACCAATGGATCAAGGCCTAATATCAAATCTGTGGCAGACATTCTGACAACTGATTGATAAACTGAATTGAGAAGGTAAACAATACATTTCAGATTTTTGGAAACATTACGATATCATGGATGCTGTAGACCAACATCAATTTTTCTGGAATGATATGTCCCAAAATGTTTAAAATGAGTATGGAAGACTGTATGAATAGAGAAGAATGGATGTCGACACAAGGTAATCCACTGTAGATACCAATGAAATTGTCAAGCTAATTAATGAAACAAGGTTGGATAATATAAATGTGCAGGATTTCGAAGAATTATTGCAATTACAACATGAAAATCTTTCGAATGGTAATCTTTAAGAATTAATAGAACAATCAGTGTGCAATGATAAAATTAGTGTTTTTTTGAAGATGAGGACCAAAAAGGATTTTCTAAAAAAAACAGTTTAGCCACTAACAGAAATTATGGACTGGTTTACATAAAATGAATTAAGTTTTGACAGAAATTAAAAAGCAGAATGAAGTACTACTGATGTAATGTCTTATTATCAATAACTACTAGTTGAACAAAACAGGAGGTGTGAGTTAAACTGACAGATGATTCTTAAAAAAAAGTGAAATGAGGTAGAACCATACTTATCACAAGCAATCTCTTCACTCAAATTTTTTTATTTTTATGAATAAAAATCGATATTAGCCATAAGTCTTTAATTAAAGTAAAAAAAAGCATTTGACAAAATAATTAAAAAAAAATCATATTTTCTGTTTCTTTTCACTTATCCCCATTATTTATGTATGTGGATGACCATTTAACACTGCTTCATTTAGTGCAGAAACTTGCTGAAATCTACCGTTCACTTAATGTTGGGGATATGCTTCAGTAAATTTCTGCAGTATAAATAACAGGGATAAGTTTTGCTATGTATATATATATATACACACAACACATACAGGGTCTTACAGTTTATATATATGTACATGTAGATACATTGTTTTATCTGTATATATATATATATATATATATACATATAGGTAAAAAAAAAATCAAAAACTTTTTTAATGTGAATAAACTATATAAATTATAAGAATAATATACTCCACCTTTATTAGTTTTGCACTTTCCACTCCATTTGACATATTGAAACTAATATCAACTCTAATATTAGATGGAGAATGCACTATTCGTATTATGGGTACCTATTTTAGAAAGCAAATATCTTATTATACAAATAGTTATGTTATACTGAGACAATGATATATTAATGAAATAATTATATTAAGAGCCGACTGTAAGTATTTAAATCAAAATCATAACAATACAATAAATAAAAAGAGAAAAGTATTTTTTTTAATAACATTTGAAGAATTTGATTTATTAAGTGAATTAACATTAAATTAAACAATGATTTCAATAATCAATAATATTAATTAAAAAAAAAAGATATAATCCATGATTTAAATTCAGATCTATTCATTTCAAAAGGTTCAAAATTATCTTGAAATTCTACAAGAAATATAACAAAGTTTGTTTCAGAATCTCCTTAAAATCTAAATAGACTGTAAATTTTCTTCAATTTTTAAAATATTAACATTATACCATCTTCTTTGAGTTTTGTAATCACTATTTACTTAATAGAAATATTAAGTTATAAAAATTATTCTCAATTCCTCAAAAAACATATATTATAAAAAATTATGAACATTTTAACACAAAGTAACATTGAATTTATCATAACCAATTAATTCTTTCTTTATTTTCAATATGAAAAACAATGTATCAACTAAAAATTCAGATTATGTGTCATAAAGAAATGACTAAAAGATCTACTTACTGTAGCTTTTGCTATAATATTAATATCACTTTTTAAAATTCCATTTCTTTCGAAAGCTTCTCCAAGAGTATTTAGAGGTAAATTTTTCCATTCTCCAAAAATAACCATATCTATGTCACTATAAAAAGAAATATATTCTTAACATTTTTCTGAATTTAATATGTTGAAGAATTTAAAATTTTGTAAAGATATTCAAGTAGATTGTATAATGGATATCATATTACTGAATTGTTTATGATAATTTGCAAAAAATAATTCTAACTAAACTAAAAGCAGCATATCAACATTATGTACATTTTAATAGTGAACTCCATCAGTATACACTTTTTTTTTACACCAAATTATCTCAGTAAGAATAAGTTGATATGACATTACACCAAAATATTTATCATAAATTTACCTCTATTTTGCACACATATGTAAATTTTGTTCATTGAATGTAATATAATACTAAGTAATAGACATTTTGTTATTAATTTTCTAGTTTATAAATATTAATATACATTTTACTTATTATACTTTGAGAGGTAGTAATGTTTAATTACAATTTAATATATAGCATTTCATTGCTATGTCAAATTTTAAGACTGATTTAAGCAACTGAAATATGAAGCATTTTATACATGCATTATTAGATAATGAAATATAATTACTCTAAAAGTGATAATGTTATCTATAACTATACTTCCGTAATTATATTATACTATAAATAACTATACTATATTAGGTAACTACACTTCCTTAATTATAACAAATAAATGCTTTTTAAAATAGAAAAAGAATAGAGATAAATAAATTTTGAAGCAAACAAAAACAGAAACTTTCATGAAATAAAAAAAAAAATATTTATTTAACTAACATTAAATGCTTCATATGTATTAAAATCCTAATTTTATAAGCATCTTCTATCGTGATATTATACATAATAATTCATGAAAAATGGTTTTTAATTACTTTTAAATTAAAAATCTGAATGTGCCACTGAACATTTAATTAATAAGTAAAAATTCAATAAACAAAAAGTAAGAAATAAATTATCTTTTATGAATTTTTTTTTAGTTCTTTTTTTTAAGCCATGAGCAATTCTCTCAAATCAAATAAAATCAGTATATTCAAAATTTTATTTATTTATATTATGCTTTTGAAATTATATGATTTTTTTTTTGAGGCGGGATCTTGTTGTATTGAAAGTTTCATAAAATTCTCAATTTAATAAATGAATTTCATTTTATTACACAATAGCATTTTATATAAATTGTCATTCATATCTCTTAGCAAAAAAGATGGTCGTGACGCAAAACTACGATGAATTAATAAAATAATTTAGGTAAAGAAATCAACAAATTCTGTAAACAATTTAAGTTGTATTGTATCTTCTCTTGGCATTTTCTACTTAACAGTCATTTATTGTATATTTGTACCAAATATGTAAATATTTAAGAATCTGTTTCACCTTAAAGAAATACTACAGAAGTGTTACAATATTGAATCAACATTGCATAATGTTCAACTTATATAGGTAAGTGTTTTTTTAATCTATGTGAATATCATATTTTTAATTCAAAAATTACATTCTACTATAACAAGTGGATGGATGTTGAAAATGCACTACTGAAAATGCAAAAAAATTCTACAAGATGAAAACTGGTTTAAGCTTTCAAAATGTCATCACAACTTGGAAATTTATTTATTGTTAGCATCAATATTCCTTTCTTTTTATTTAACTATAGTTGGTAAAAAAAAATCATCAACCAGTTAAGGCTCGTTCTCACCGAGGCGTGAGGGGTTGACCAATCACTAGCCTCACCGTGTTCTCCTGAAACCAGTTTGAAATCCACTGCTTCGAGTTGACCAATTTTCAACTTGAAGCGGAACTTCACTAGGCGTAAAGCGATTTCTGACGTTTTGCTGTGACGGGTCGAAAAAAAATTTTGGTGGTCGCCTCACGCCTAAGTGGGAATGAGCCTTTAGGCTCAACTATGATAAAAAAAATATGAGATGAAAATTAATTAAATTTAGAACAATAAACTTGCCTTGATGATAAATACAATCCAGTCCTGAAACTCCCAAATATCTCCACCTAAGAATAAAAATAAATTCATCAAATATTTATAAAACGGAAAAAAAAAAAAACATTACTAATCACCAAACATAACAATTAATATTAATAATCTAAGCATGAAAAGTTATTTATTAATTACATGCTTTTCAGTTTCTTTTAAATCCTACATTTATTGCATGAAAAATTATAAAAAATAAGTTATTACATTAAACCAAACTTTTTGAAATTTTTTACATCTTACCACAATTTCCTTTCTGCAATTCACAGATTGTGAATTTAAAATTTTGTTGCTTGGATTATTATTATTAATAATATTTGCCTTAGTACACAATTTGCTAATATATTTTTTTGTAAAAATTTCCTGGAAATGCGATTCTATAAAAAATTGACAGAACTTCATGAGAAAGAAATGTTATAGACAATGAAATTTAATCAGACTTCTACATTAGAAAATGATACATGGATCAAACATTGGTGCATGTAAATGAATGCGAAACATCCTCAATGAAATTGTCGATGATAAAATTTAATGCTTTTCATTATTTCATTACCATCTCTCTGAAAAAATATGCAGAATAAAAATTGTGAGAAAAATATTGGGTACTTACATATTAACAGTACCTTGGCGACAGTTGCGCCAATAAAGAGCACACGCGCCAACCACAGCTACAGATTTGGCGGTTTTTAAGTGGCACCAATCTATTCTGTTGGTTTGGTAACCTTAGTAGCTGTTAGATTGCCGACACTTAAAAACCGCCAAGTCTGTCGCTCAGGTACCGTTAATACAAAAGTACAAAATATTGTTTCTTTTATTTTTACCATAATTCTAAAAATGCATATATTTTTCTAATTTCCACTATTTTACATTTATAAAATTTTTTTTAAGTAATTCTTGTTTTTAAAAACACTTTGTAAAAAGAAGAAAATATCTTGTAAATTTTATGAACAAAATAAAAAGGGCATATATATGTCAAAGGCATATGATATGTGAAAGAACAAGTGCAAATAGTCTACAGATTATATAAGACATTTTATTTTTTGTATTGAAAATCGGGACTGTATATTTTAAGCAAAATAATAAATTAAACATAAAAATGTTAGATTGATAAAATAAACAAAGAAGAATCAGCCAATTGAGTTGTATTATAGAAAAGCAGTAAATTTTTAAAATCTTTTTTTAATATAATGGAATAAATAGATTGTAGGTTTTCTAAGAAAGGTTTGTTTATTTTAACTTATATCATCAATGTGAAATAAACATACACAATTCACAAATTGAAGGATTGTTTAGAAAATTGATCACAATTGGGGAGAATTACGAAAATATTTAAGAAACAATAACCATCAGACAATTTCTGTTTAAAAAGAAGCATACACATTCTTTTAAAGTATCTATAATAATTAATTATTGAAACAGATAATTGAAAATCATAAGAAATTGCATGCTTTACTTCTATAAAGCATACATTGCCAATACTTTTTGATTGTTGATTATACATTCTGCAAAGTATACAGTAATCTGTACTTTCAGCATTAAACTTATGATATTATTAAACTCACCTGTGCCAGTGGCCAAAGAGAATGCACAATTCTAGTTATGTGTTCAATAACTTTTAACCGAAGTTCAGTTTCTTGAGGTTTTGGGCACATAGTCTCAAAAAAATCTTCTATTTCTTCATGAAGACTAAAATTAATAAAATATCAATTAACACAATTTAAAAATTTGTATTTTTAATCGTTAAAATTAAATACTTTTATATTAAATTTTTCTTCAATAACATTTTCATAATTAATAATAATTTTCCGAAGTACTTACCCTACTACACCATAATTATACCGTGGCTTTTTCTTCCAAGGTTGATCTGTACCTTCAAGACACATTTTCATTATATCCTTATTAATTTTTTGCTGCTTAAAATTATCATTTTTCTTAAAGTTTCGTTTATCACCATCCGGAATCTCACTATTATTAGGGAAAGGTAAGAAAGAATCTGAAGGAAACTCAGGACAATTTTCCATTCTTTTATACTCACACGGAATGCTTATTTTCAGATTTTACCTTATACGAACAGAAGATCACTTACAAATTACTTGACTATGTGTTTTAAGATTTATGCTCAGGAAAGTATTACAGGTGAGACAGATGAAAATCAAAATAAAGGTTGCATAATATTAGCTAATGAAATAAGTACTTTAACTTCTATTCCCAAGAAGGTTTTACTGTCGCACTATAATCTTTGAGTAAGAATTTGTCATCAGTCATCTGTAAATTAATCTTTGAAAAGGCCAATAAATTATTTTAGTCCTTGATTTAATTTAAAACCCAAATAAATTGTCTTTTTATTCATATAGATTCTTGGAGAAACCATTTTCTAATTAAGAATACAAATCAACAATTTCTATGCTTGACACCAAATATCTTTTTCTTGGATGTGCTTTATCTAATTTTTAATGGAATGTAAATTAAATATATTTTTTTTTTTCTATGCAATTTTCTCTCTTTTTGCTAAGCAATTTTAAAATTCATTCAAAAAAATATAACCGGTACTTTTAGTATATTCGTAACCGGTATTAATATGCGGGGTTTTACAGAAAATCAAAAATTTGTATTGCCTTGTGTTGTTTTGTTGTAATTTTTATTTGTTAGCATATTAATTAATTACATTAAAAATTATTTTAATATTAAATTCTTTATTTTTTTGCATTACTATAAATTAAAATGGAAAACACAGAGAAAGTAATCACATCTGTGGATGAATCTCCATCCCGCTCAAAAGATCTGAGCAAGTAAGTTTTCAAAAAAGAATTTTTTTTTAGTTCTGCTGTTGCTGTTTATTAACACATTTAATTGTTGCATTACTTTTACGCGTACCTTTTGCTGGTTAATGTGTAAATTAATACTAAATCAACACATTGTTTGATAATTCAATAAGTAATATTCTTATATTAACTGGAGTTTAATTCTTTTGATATACCGTGAAACCTTGATTTTTGTTATTCTTTCGATGCTTGCATTTATTGTTACTTGACTTTTTACTACGTTTGTAAAGAATGCTGTTTTGCATTATTTTCCAATTTTGTATGTGTCTTAAGACACAAAAAAAGCGATGTAAAATAATTTTAAGAGTTATGTATTATAAAGTTTATTAAAATATTACACAAGAACTAATATTGGTAGCTAATATTACATGGTAACTATTTTATTAATTGCTGTTTTAACACATTTAAAAATTTTTTAATCAAGTTCTGTTATAGTGTTTTTGGGGAGTTTTCCATATGAGGTGCCATATCAAAATGTTGGCTTGGATCATAGTGTAACTTTTAAGGAATTGATTATTTAAAAACTGTAAATATTATAGATAATTATAAACACAATTTCAAAAGCTGTACAGTTATTTTTTTAAACTATTTGTAAATATTGAGCAATATTTCTGAATTCAAGAAGAAAAATCCTGCAAAAATTTACTTTTTATCTACTAAATAAAAAAAGCAAAATTATATACAAAATGTCCAATAGAGGCTGAATTATTTATTTTAACCCTTATCAACATTCAAGAAAAAGTGGATTTAAATTTCATCCATCTTTTAAAAAAAAAATGATACTGTTTTGCAATGCAAATTCAATTCTTAAATATATAGTAAGGGAAGGGTGTATTAGTTATCTTTATTTATAAAAAGTTGCATTGAAAAGTTGTACAGATTGATACATATAAATCCTATTAAAGGTGCGGGGCCTGAATGGCTGAGTGGCTAGCGCTCTGGTTCTCTGTACCACAGGTTTCGGGTTCGAGTCCCGGCGGTGGCAGGGATGTTTGTAGTGGTTCAGAATCCACTTTAAGCTGTAGGTCCTGGTCTGTTTAGCCCTCGTGCGCAAAAGATGACCGTAGAGCGACAAACCAAACCTATTAAAGGTGCTGGTACCAGTTGTTAAATTTGTGCTGATTATGGCAAATAGATGCCATTGTTTAACAAATGATTAAATTCTGATAACTCTACAAAAGATGTGAATGTACCCATTGTGATGATCATATTCCCAACTAATGTAGACGATAAATGGCTTTTTAGCCATTTTATAACTTAATTTATATGATGGTTTTTCTATTTTCCCTGTATTTTTTTTTCTTTAAATTATTTATGTACCTTTGTACTAGATGAATTTTTATCCTTTCTTTTTTAAAAAAAATACACTAAAACTTACAGATTTGTAAAGTGTCAAAATGCTTTGTAACAACATTAATATTGTTGTTTCTTGAATAATTTTTACTATGACAGATAATTAATTATCATATATTTTTAAAGATTTTTCTTTTGTAAACTTTTGTTTCTCCTGCAGAACACTTCCAGAGGAAGCTTTTAATAATTTTGTACAAGGTAAACGACACATGCTTGTTCAAGATTATAAGTTTGCTGTTCAAAGTTTGTCGACTGCATGTGAACTATATACAGAACATTTTGGAGAACTGGCTGCAGAATGTGCTGAAGTTCATTTTTATTATGGCAAAGCATTATTTCGTTTATCACAGCAGCAAGCTGGTGTGCTAGGAGGTGCTTTAAATGAAGGTTTATGTCTGTTTTCTTTTCCATTATTAATTAGTATATTTTTAATTCATTACATTAAATTTGCTCAACATAACAGTACATATTCCAAATCTGAAAATTTTTAATTATCAAGTCATGAAAATTTTTGCATTTATATTTTAGCTCTACAAATGGTAGGTCCAAATTTATATCATTGATCAGTTTAAAAAACTGTCAGAATCTATAAAAGGTTTGCCATTATCCAAAAAAAATTTAAATAATTTCAATAATAATGAAATATGTAAAGATATTGCCTTCCTGGTGGATTTCTCTAATTCATTATTACAGGGAGGGGGAATGCTTCTGATAATGTTGTTACATAAGTAACAGTGATCTTTTATTCCAGGTTATGATAGATTTAAAAGGAATTTATCTAATAATATGAACCTTGTCTTTAAAATTATCGTTAAAAAAAACATTTCATAAATATAAAAGGAATTGTCTGCTAAAATCTTGTTTGTGATTATGGAACTCTCCGCATAAGTAAAATATAATCATATTTATATTTATGAAAAAAATATTATACTTTATATATAAGTGTATGTTAATTAAAAGTCGTTATGTTATGCTATTTTAAAATTAAGTAAAAATCATCAATAATTAGTTTCCATGTTACATACATATGTATGAAGAATTTAACAATTTTCTTTTATTGAAATGCTCTATTCTTTGATTTCATTATGTTATACTTTTATTAAAATGGAATTGCTTCTTTACCTCAGAAATATGTGTGAAGTTGTTATTTAATTAGAATGTTTTACACAATAAATGATTAATGCATATATACCTGATTTTATATCTGATTGTTTTTAATATGTAGAAAAAAAATTACTTTATTTGTAAAATTAGAGAAAAATTATATTTATCATACACATAACTCAATATTGCCTTTATCAATGACATTCCCTCTGAAAAAATGTTATATCTTCATAGCAATTTTAATTTTGTAATTTTAAAATATCAAAAATTAAAAACATGCTATTGTTTTTTTAGATGCTAATGATGATGATGATGATGATGACGAAGATGAAGAGGAGCCCGAGAAGTCTTCAGGTAAAAAAAAAAAAAAAAAAAAAAAAAAAAATTCTACTTATTTTTATAGTTGATAATCATTTTTTAAATCAAATATACTTCATTAAATTATTTTTATTTATTTTTATCCTTATTTTTCAGAAGAAGAAAGTAAAGAAAATGATGAAAGTGAAAAATGAGTCGGGTAATTATAATTTTTTTTTTGTAAGGATATTATTATGTATTAAATGTTGTCTGTTGGAAAAGATTCACTATTTTAATGTAAATATATTTAAGTAGCTTTAACTAAAATGTTATTTAGCTGCATTTTAATGCCATCAGTTAATTCATTCTGATGAATTTTTCATCTTGACTTTTCACAAATATAATTTGCCAAAAATTAACATTTTTTTTTGCAACAGTTTATTGATAAAGGAATATGCATGAGTAATTTTTTTTTTATTTTAAAACACATGTGTTTAACTTTATAAACATTATGCTTGTATTTTCTACATTAAATTGGTACTATTTTGTTAAGATTGGCAACTCTTGATTGTTTTCTCTCTTAATTTTACAAAAAAATTGTCATCAATGCTAAATTAAGAAATTTTTTTTTTTATTTTTATATTAATTTGCTACTTGTTTATCTGTTTTATAATTTGTTGGATATTGATATTTACCTATAAAGAATTTATTTCATTTTATATTATTTTCATGGATTTGTTTTGTAGGAATTTTCAAGCTATTCAATTTTTGCATAGCTTGAAATATAGTATAGTATAGAATATTGAGCATAGTTGTTCTAATGCAGCTGGCAATATAGAGACAGTTAATCTGCATGGTGTAAGGAAGGGTTGTTACTCATTTAGCACTACCCAAGGGCACGTGTAGCTTGAAGATATGCTGTAGACGTGAATAACACTACCTCCACAATGCTCTATGATCATATTAGATCTGGTCCTACGGTTTAAAAAGTGGATTCCAAACTACTACAACTGCCGGGACTCAAACTATTTAGAATTGTAATTTATTATAGAATTGATAGATCTCAAAAGTATTATACTTTTGAATTATATTTACTATCTTAAATAAAAAGTTCATTTTGCCCCTTCTGAAACAATGCCTGCTTTCAGTCCACTGAGAAAAAGGAAATTCATTGATTTGTATTAAAATGATAAATTTATTTTGGAAATTTTTCCTGTAATGACATACTTTTGCTGTTTGTTTTTGTAAGTTTCATTTAATATGGATTCGTTTAGAAGTAATATAGTGGAATAAGATTTTTACATTCAGTTATACAAACCTTCCAGCATTTCTGCATTTTAACTGATCTTTGATATTCAAATAAAATGTTGAAACTTTACATATTTTTACTACCTACATGATTGAAATTGCTAATGGGATTGGAATAAATCCAATTTGAAAAGAGAAACTTTCACTTTTTTCCGTTCATTAATGCATTGCTTTCTCCTTTAAATTGACCAATAACATTTAAAAAAAAAGTATTTATGAATAATTACAAACAAACAATACATTTTAAACACTAAAAAAAAGTATTTCTGAATTAGAAGAGTGTTATGTATCTGGTTAGTATAGGTGTGTAAAAAAATTTGCTACTTTTATGCTACCATGAATATATTTGAGAAAATTCCTTATTTGATTTTTATTTGAGAAGAGTTAAACTTATCTGTAAATAGAAATATTTGTTTATTTAAACTTATCTGAATTTATTGTGTTGACTTTGCATATTTTATGTTTCTTCAATAAAGAAAAATTTGTTACTTCATAACCAGTTTTGATCTATTTTCATGTAAATTGAAGATCTTATTTCATTATAGTTCTTATTTTATTATAATTTTTATTTTACTTTTAAAATGGCGGATTGAAAACTATATAAACAAACTTGGATGTATGCAATCGAATTTTCGTATGCTATTCGATCAAATATTGGTGTTAACGTTGCCCGTTGTAACAAGTGTACATATAAACTTTTTAAACACAAAATAAGTATGAATCTTCAATAAAAAAAAAAAAAGTTATAACTTTTAATCTAATGTTTCTGGATTAGATTTTAGTGTGATAAGAGCGGAATGCAGTTTTCATCATTTCTAATTGAGCATCGTATACCGTTGAAAGTTTCTCATTAGGATTCCAGACTCTGAATTTGCTAAAAAATATTGTCATGAGTTCTGTAATCATAAGTGGAAGGGCCAAAGAGTATATTGTAGTGACTAAATACTTAAGAAATATTCCTTTTTCTGCAGATGTTGAAGGAACTAATGACTCTGATTTATAATTATAACATTACAATGAAGATATAGCAGTTCAGATTTGTATTTAAGCTTTTGCTATTATAAATAATCGACCTGTACAAACATTGCAAAAGGTATGTTAGATAAACTTCAGTATCTTCATGTATAGTAGGTGCTCTTTAATCCAATATTTGAGGGTTCGAAATATTTTAAATTGACACTTATTGAACTGTTGACTTTAAGATTTTTCCATGTAGTTTCATGCATCTATTGATCTTGGCTGCCAGGCTGGGAAACAATATTTGCTCAATGTGTTTCGTAACTCTCAATTACCACTTCAATATGGTACTTCTTGTTTTCTAGTGGGCTGCACAATATTATAACAGGGTGGCCACTCCACATGGAAACCTTCAGAAATCAAGGAATTTTTGTAGAAAACTGGAAAAAAAATTTCGAAAAACAAAACTGGAAAAATTAAATTTCAAAATGAAATATTCCAGATCCAAATAGAGAAGAAAAGTTGCCAAATTATGGAGATTAAATGTAGTCACCACATCTATTTAGAAAAAAATGATTTATAAAAAGAATATATAATTTATATATACATATTTATTACCTACAATCACAGTTCCAAAGTTCCCTACTATAATCACAGAAATATGGGGACAGATATAATTTTTCCCCTCTGTCTATTCTGCATTATAGGTGAAATGCTATTCTCAAGTTGTTATTCTGGTAACATTAGCCTTTTAATTGATCAATTTTGAAATATGGAACACTTTTCTTAATGTATAAAACAAGCAAGTTGTAGCCTATTTCTTTTTTATATGAATTTTTACCTAGGATTTCTACGAATTTCTTAATTGTCAGTGTATTTTAGATATGTGTATAGAAGTGGAAAATCAGTGATAAATTTATGCTATATTCTGCTGCAAAAATGGCAAATTTCACATTTTTGCTCCAAACTACATTAAAATTTGAGATTTCCTTTATTTTGATTTAGAAACCCTGGAAAAATATTCAAATATAAATGAGCCAATCTTCGCTTTTCTCTGAAAATCGTCATTAGAGGGAGTACTAATTATTGAATGATGTAAGAGTTCTGCTTTAACGATGTTTATTGCTGAGATAGATTTTATTGGTTACATCAACCACAGTATGCTTTTTTTGCCGTCTTCATATTAGTGATGGGCAATTCAAATCATTTTAATGCTTCAAACATTTGAAAAATTTTTTTCTAATGATTCAAGTCGAATGTTTCATTCTATACTGTGGCTCCATTTATTGTTCTTTGTAGGACAAAATAGGATAAATAATCTGTTTGTGGACATATACTGCTAAATGTTCCTACAATAATTATTTTACATAAACATATTAAATTTAAGTTAATTTAAAATCTTAATAATATTTTACATTTGTAAATTCTTCCTCACCATGCATAATTTTTCCATTGCCTCCCTTAATTTTTTTTTTAATTTCTGAACATCGTTAATTTTTTTTTTTCTACAACAAATATATTTGCCTCTTTTTATTAATTACCTTGATAAATTTCCAAATTTTTAAAATAATTTTATTTTTAACTAAAATTTACAAATTAATTGGTATATGTGATTTAAAGGATTAAAACAATTATTTCTCATTTTATAACTTGTACTGAATTTCATTGGTATTTTCTTTTCCCACAGAAAATTTACTATTATATTATATCTAGGAATAATAAAATTCTCAAAAATAACATTTGTCAAATATTTAAAACATACTTATGATATTTATCCATTATTTACTTACATGCAATTGTTTGTTCTTATGCATGTTATATTGCTAGAACTTAAAACACTGTTTTTATTTATATAAATAGAAACTAGCAGACCCGCCACGCATTGCTGTGGCTTTCTTTTTATTTTGTTCAATTATTAGATACTATAATTGGTATTGTTAAGGAAGTGATTGGTAAAGAATGATGAAAAGTTCAAATTAAGCTTCAACGAATAGAAAATGTTTAATTTTTTTATTAATTTAATGAATGAGGTAGATAATGTTGATTTTTAACACTGTTTTATAATTATTGTACCTAATTTAATTTTTAATAATGATTACTTTCATTTATCTAAGAACTAAGCGATGAACAATATTTCTTGTTAATCTGTCTTCCGTCAAAATAAATGAATTCGTTAAATAATTTAATAAGTTGGTTATGATTTTCTAAAAGATTTTCCAACAATTATACAATAGCTCTTTGTACTGCTTGTTCGATAAAATTATACTGACATCGAGTTGTCACACGTTCTTCAGAACCGCCCATAAAATAAATTTGAAGAAATTTTGGCTCTTCGTTAGGTATTGGCATCAACGAACCGGTCTTATGGTACACCTGACCTTGTATTTTGAATGTACTTTCAAAATTATGTCCATCGAATGATAAATCGCAAGTTTTAGTTGCGCCAAATGACGAAATATGAAAATCGTCGATTTTACATTTAAATAAAAAAAAATCTGAATAAAAACTATCCTATCTCTCAAGTTGGAACAAAACACACATTTATGAAAAAAAAGTTAAAAATCGGATTGTTAGTTTCGGAGTTCATCCCGAACAAACATCGTGACACGGAATTATATATAATAGATATACATATAAGCATTTTTCTTACTCAATTAAACTCATATTTTATTTGATACTTTTAAATTTTTAATGAATTTATTTGTTACTGAAATGTGTTTAAAATAATTCATATATCAATTTAAACATAGTTAGACTTAAAATAGCATAAACAAAATTCAGAGAAAAATTTAATATATTTTTGTTATTAAATAACTGAATAATCATATTTTTATAAGAATTTCATTGAAAATTGACACAAAATTTCCATGAAAAATGTTTATTGCTAAGAATTCTTAAATATTTGAAGCTGCAAGAAGGTTTAAGTAAAAACTGTTAGCCTTTAAAATATGTAAAATGTATTAATAAATACATCCATTACTGAAATGTATTCATTGCAGTAACCAATGTATTTGTTAATATACATTAAATAAGGAATGATTTTAATATCTATACATTAAATAAAAATTTAATTTTTAACATTCTATTCTAATTTTCTTCTCGAAATTAATGTGCATATCAATGTTAGTTTCATATTGAATTTCCAATAGCTTGTAAAATTTAATTTCAGTTCAAATCATGTAACTTTATTTAATACCAATTATATGATTGCTAACTAGTATAAAACTAATTAATTTATGCCATGAAATCTGAAGATGAACATTTAATGTAAAAATATACTGCTATAAAACTGCATAGAGAGAGGAAAAGCTGTTGCAATAATGTAATTCGCCCTGCTATGAAACCACCGAAATCTGCTAAAAAAATGCAGTTTTTCATACTATGAAAATCATTTTTGATTTTCCACCCCTCTATATAGCTTATAATTTAACACAGCAGATTTGCATGTTTGAAATGTCTTCTTTTAACATTAGGAAAACATCCATGGAAACTCTAATTGCTTTATTAGATCTTTTAATTTGATGACTTTATGTCATGCTACCAACTAAATCTGGTTTTTCCTAGCACTGACTGACCCCTTTCCAAACTACTAAATATTTAAGAAAAATTAAATTTTTGTGTGAATGTTAGGGAGGGCTAAAATTTTCCAGCCTTTTTTTTTTATCAATTAAAAATTGTATTGTATGACTCCAACAATTAGATCTTCAAAACTGTGTGACATTGAAAAGAAAATCTTATTTTAGGACAAATGAAAATATGTTTCACTTGGTGATATATTTGAAAATTTGGACAACGTTCTTAAACGTTTTGAAGAAAGAAACATGAGTGAACAGGAATTACTGCTGCTTTTCAAAGAGAAAAATATAAATGACCTTAAAAAAGAAATCGATAGTATTGTATGGTTTTCGATTTTAGATATATTTAAAAATAATTTAATTTAACTTAAACATTAGTTAAACACTGAAAAAAATTTGATTGTGGCTTTTTTTTTTTTTCCTGTTACTTCAAAAAAATTTTTTATTTGTGCTTCTTTTTTTCTGTTCAAAATAACGATGAAGTTCTTCAGTTATTTATTCGGCTTTCTCTAAAAGTTTTTCCGAAAAATCTCCATAAAACTTTGATTTTTGGCTGATTGGTATTCCTCTGCATCCTTTGACATTCTTTAAACATGTAGAGAAGTTAATCCTTAATCTTTCTATATTTATTCACATTTATCCCCACTTCTTTTGTTCTGATTGCAATGCAATAAAAGAAACTTTTCGATGGTCGATTGTCTAAACAGGGATTTGCACTTTCCTGGTGGAATTGCACAAATGTTGATATTCACATACTATATGCATGGGTTTTATTTTTATGAAAATCGTATTTATTTTTTGTGTGTATTCAATTAGTAAACTATATTGTTCGAATAAGTTCATTTGATTTTCTAAAAACTTATTTTCATTTAAAAGAGAGTGTTCCATTATTCTCTTGATATTGTAAATATTAGTATGCATATATTTATTTATTTATTTATTTTTTTTTTGTAAAAAAAACTGAGGTCAAATTTAAAATTTTTAGTACAAAATCTGTAAAAAAATGTTAGTTCAAAAATTAAAATTGTGTTCTGTAGTGTAATTATGTATTAATTTCATTTCATAGAGACATAAAAACGAAAATATGAAAAATATGTTACAACTATTTTTATAGCTATTAAGTATGATCATAAACGTGTATTATTTTTGTAAATTTTAAATAGCAAATCAAAATTTCTAATAGATAAAAAAGTTAATGTTAAGTAGCAGTTTTTAATTTTAAAACATTTATTTGCTATTGCCAAAAGAATAGCATTTCAAAAAGTATAGATTTGAAGTTACTGGATATTGTCTTTAGCTAAAAGAAGTAAAAACTCTTACTACTAGCTTTTGGTTAAAAACTCTTTCTACAATGTTTACTTAATTGCAATATTATATTCACTTTAAGTAATATGGGTAAGCAAAATGAATGAAAAAGAATAAAACTAATTTTAAGCTACCTTATTGAATAATGCAAAAGACTTGAAAAGATACAATAATAAATAATCAAAAAGATACAATAATTTCATATACTTGAAAAGATGTTACCTACTTATTTACCTTTTCAAGTAATCAATCATCTTAGCAAAAAAATTAAATATCTGAAAATGTCACTGAAGCAGAAATTTTATTGACTTTGCACTGTGTAAAGATCAAATTCAAATACTATACTCATTTTAAAAATCATGTTTCAGACTAAAAATATATCAACGAACGTTGCTAAAAAAAAGTTGACAACGAACAAAAATTGCTTATTTCGACATTGATGGAGTTACTCCATATTTTTCTAGCCAGCTTCATTGTTAAGATCGACAATATCAGTTATGCTCAGTATGAAATAACTGATGGCATCAACTGGAAATTGAACTAAAGTAAAAATACAAGAACTTATTTTCCACCATGAGTTCTGCCTCATGATATTTCACCCAACAATTACTTAAAGGCTATAAAAACATTGATTTGAAAGATTTTTTTACTGTACTTTTAGTTATTTCTTCAATTGATTTATTACAAAACATAATTATTTTTGTTCACAATTTGAAACATAGATATGGGTTTTAAGTATGGAAATATTAGAGATTCTTTTCCTCTCTAGAATCACCATTTGATACTATTATTAGATTGTAGCTTTACTATCTACCTATAGGCAGATTTACTTAACTTGCTAGTTAATCCAAATGCAGTGTATAGTAAGTCTTGTTAGATTGAACCTGTGTGTAATTATTTTATGCTTTTCCATGCTAAAAACTTTGAGTATATAACATAATTTCTGTCAAAAAATTTTGCTTTTTACCATGAAAAATCTGTTGATATCTAAGAAAATTCTTACTTTTTGATTTTTTTTAGATATCGAAGCTTTACCTAAAATATTTATAAATTTTTTTACTTTTTTACATGGTTTTTAAGCGTAAAATGCTATTAATTACCGATGTAGTATAATTTTTTCATATTCGTGGGGTATTTAAAATATAAACTTATATGGTGTCCCGTTTTATGCAAGTGAACTGAAATTTTTCTAAATTTCACTTGATTTTACTTTGCTTGGAGAGTGGCCACTTTATATAACAATTAACTGTAGAATAAACTACATTGTTGCAACATCTTTATATATTAAATGAATATATATTTCTAGATGCAGAAAAATGGAGAAGGAAACCAAGAAGAAACCGATGAAATAGCAGAAGAAGAAAAAGAACTTTCTGAATCAACAGATTCCCCTCAACAGGTGGTAGAAGAATCTTCTAAGGAACCGGTTGGAAAAGAAGGTGATCAATCTCTCTCTGCTGAAAAGGAAACTCCAAATGAGGCAGAACAAGAACCTGAGGTAAAAGTATGGCATCAAGTATTAGAGTATATCAAGCATTGGTGGCAAATCGCCTGATAAATGCTTGGAATATGTTCTCTGAAAAATATAATTAGAGTGACTATCAAGTGTTATTACAAAAGAAAGAAACTTACAGCATCAGCTAGCATATTTAAAATATTAAAATTTTTCTTAAAAAATAAAATCTTATCTATTTAAATCTTAAATTTAATAACTGGCATAAAAACATTGATCTGTATATTTAAAAACTCTTTGTAGATATGTTAAGTTGGATTTTGGCTGAAGACTCCAGAATATATTATGACTTTTTTTAAGCTGTATTTTAAAATTGAAAAAAAATCTTATTAAATAGATTTAAACCAGGCCACATTATTTTTTGATATAACCTTCTATTTTATAAAGTATATAATGTTCAGAATTGAGTATTAAGAAAGAAATTCCTTAAGTTAGATTTTTAAAATTATCATAAATAATATAAAGTGTTATAGATTGTATTATTTAGTTTTTAAAAATGAAATTGGTACAAGGTTGTAATTAAGTTAATTTTTATTTTGTGTATTTTTTAATCTGTGTGAAATATAAGTTGGAAACCAATAGGTTCCTTCTAGGAAGAATAGGTATTACTGTATCTGAATGAAATAAAATATTTAAAAAATTCACTTCTTTTTGAAATATGTTTGTTTTTAAAAAGTGTTAAGTTTAACAGTTTAATTTTAATTAATTTTAAAATTCATTCTATACCAATTGTCTTTTTATTTTTCAGGAAGATGATTTAGAATTAGCTTGGAACAGTCTTGAAACTGCAAAATCTATTTATCAAGGTTTATATTTTATTTTAAATTTTGAGTTTAAAATATTTATTATATTTCTTAGGTAACTAAAATTATTTTAATTTTATGATTGATAAAATTGTAATATATTTTTATTACTCACAAGTTTAGTTCATTAAGAACCAAACTCTTTCCCATTTGAAATAAATTATTATAAATTTAATGTTTTAAATGACAAATATTTACATTACATTTCATTTTTCTTAAATGAAAAAATAATTTTAATATGTAGTATTAACTTTGTTATGAGATAGAATTGCAAAAAAAAAAAAAAATTTTAACCCAATTCAAATGTTTATAAATTTGTATTTCAAACATTGCAAATTTCCGTAATATGGTTGATACTGTGAAATATTATATAGTTTATTATTAAATATTTTTGTTTTTGTGTTGCTTTCTTTTTTAGGCAAGGGAAAATAATACCGAAGCACAATTGAAAATAGCTGATATTTATCAACTTCTTGCTGAAATCAGCATGGAATCAGATAACAACATAGCTGCAATTAGTGATCTTAAAACAAGTCTTGAAATAAAGAATCGTCTCCTTGAACCTGATGATAGACTTTTAGCTGAAACGTATCCTTTCTGTCAAAGTGTATATTAAGTATCTTCCCTTAACATTTTTTTGAAATTAATTTTGTTTTTAAAACTATTTTGACAATTATTGTAATTGAAAATATGCCTTTATATACATTATGCTGAACTAGGTTTGCTTTTTTGTGTGCATTGATTTTTAATAAAATATAAAGGCATACATCAAAATTTTAATGAAAATCTTTCTTTAATTAAGTGCAAATAAAATAAACGACCAAACCTACATTACAGAATATTTCTAAACATGGTTTAAGATAACAAGAATATTAGAGTAACTTTTTACTAATTGCTTCCCTAATGAAAATTTCTTTTATTTAAAGGATTTTAAAAGTTATCTAGAGCTTTCTAGGAAAAAACCAATAATTGCACTAATTTTGTGTTTAATACAGGGTGGTGACAGAACCAGAAATTTTTTATCAATATGGAAAAGTCATGGAAATTCGCAAAAATGTCTAAAAATTAAAAAGGAAAATTGCGGACGAAAGCATATTGCTCCAGGCATGTAGAATCTGAATAAAAACAATCATGCGCACGATCGGCGATTTAATAGCCAGGCGTGCATGGTAACTTTGATCATTACTCATTTTATTGCAACCTTATGTCCAGTTTATGATTTATCTCCTTTTTTAAATTTGGTTTTCACTAGTGTGTGTGTTTGCTTTTGCTTGTGCTATGTTTGCACTCATGCTATTTGCTTAAGCTAATTTAGAAAATTAAGGATTTTATTAATTATCTATTGTTTATCATGCTTAAATTCATTCCCTAAGCCTAATTTCACTATCCTTTAGCATCTGCATTCATTCGTATTTACTATTTATGTATATAATTATTGAAAATTAAGTCCGACAATTTATTATTTATGTATATTTTAAGTGTATTAGACCTAAATTATTTTATCAAGTATCCTTTAGTGTATGCGTTGAATGCATACTTTAATTTGTTAATTGTATGTTTACTTGGGAAAAAAAGTGAATTATTAATTCTGCTCTTAAATTGTGATTCCATTATTTGTGTATATAGAGGTGAGGGAAAGTAAAGTTCAACTATACAAGGTTGTCTTTGAAAATTACATTAATTGAGAATTGTTGTTTGCCATTTCGTGACATTTTATTATTTCTTTCTCGGGTTTCTTATAAGAGAAGACAAAATAAATCATGTAAGTCCCTCTCAATGAAACAGTTTAAATCAAATAATTGATCTGTGTTTATTTTAGTTTAGAGTGGTTATCTTGTAATAATTAGGGTGTTTTCTGTTATATACTATTTTAATACATTTTTTAGGTTCATTTATTTTTTAAAATTAAATTTCAAAAAATATATTGTTTTCATATTAAATAACTGGTAAAAGTGTTCTTAATAATGTATTCTGTAGTTACCCTACAATAGTTGTAATATAATAAACTTATAGCATTTAAACCTACTTAAAAATGGCAAGATTTTGCCATAATGTACTGCATACTGTTATATTTGGTAATATACGAATTGTTAGTGTATAAGTAACATATTGCAAAACAAAACAAAATTTTAAAATGATCAACTTAAAGGAACAATTTAAAATATGAATAAGTATAGAAATTTATCATTTGACCAAAAATTATAACAATATCTACTTGATTTTTTTTTTTTTTTTTTTCTTCCCTAAACAACCTACATAATTTTCAACACCTCTTACGAATTGAATATTTGTAGCTTTGCATTGATATTGAATGTACACAGGTCATCACTGTGATAATAATTACTTAACCCCTTAACTGCCGTCGGCGTATATATACGCCTCACTCAACCGATGCGTATATATACGCCTTTCCGTACGGTCCTTTGCATTGCGCTGCTATACAGAAAACTGCTCCCACGGTCTTGGAATGCCACAAAATGACCTTGACAATGTTTGAAAAGGATTTTATTATTTCTGAGAAAAGGGATAGGGTATTGGTAAAGGGATGTTTCTGAAACGGTGAGTCATAGCTATGCAGTTTTTGTTTCTGTTTGAGTAGGTCGTGCTTTTTTTATTCTTCTTTTCGTTTATTGTGCGAAATACATAGAAGATCATTTTACGAAAATGTCTGACAGTGATGTGAATGATTTAGATGAGTATTTTCTGTCATCTTCAGGATCAGAAACATCGGAATATGCTATTACGTCAGATGAAGAGGATTCTGATTGCGACTATTCTCTGAAAGACGCCCGACGTTGGGTAAGACTGGATATAAAAATTTACCTATGCCGCCTCCTCGGTTTCCATTTTCGGGACAGCCAGGAATAAAGAAAAATATTTTGGATCCTACGAACCCACTTCCTTCTTTGAGTTATTTTTTGATGAGCAGCTTGTGCTTCATATCGTTACGAAACTAACCGTTTTGCAGAACAATATGTCAACCAACATCCTGGAAAAGAGAAATCTAGAACAAAGTTTTGGCACCCAACCAATACAGAAGAAATATATGTTTTTTTAGGTATACTCATTTTACAGGGAATAACAGTAAAACCTGACATTACGCTATACTGGTCTAAAAATAAATTGATCGAAACTCCAATTTTTGGGAAACTTATGAGTAGAAATCGTTTTTCAGCTTATCATGAAGTTTCTGCACTTCTCTGATAATAGTACTTTTGATGAAAATTCACATCAAACCCAAAACTCAGAAAAATATGGCCTGTTATAAAAAACAGGCCATATTTTTCTGAGTTTTGGGGAAATTTTGAATTTCTGAAATTTTCAAGTGTTTATACACCCGAAAGGGATCTGAGCATTGATGAGAGCTTGATGCTTTTCAAAGGCAGACTATCATGGGTACAATACATAGTGTTGAAAAGAGCTCGGTTTGGAGTAAAACTATTTGTACTTGCTGAAGCAGAATCAGGCTATATTCACAATACAATCGTATACACAGGGAAGAGTACAATCTTTGATAAAAAGTATGAGAACTACGGGGTCACTACAAAATCAGTGATGACGCTTATTGAGCCGTTTTTGGGAAAAGGTTATTGTGTAATTGCTGACAATTATTATCTCTCACCAGAATTAGCAGACATTTTTATCCGAAATAACACTGATGTATATGGAACTCTTCGTCCTAATCGACGTGATTTGCCGGAAAATTTCAACAAAAATTACTTTGAAGAAAGGTGAAATTGCTGCTTTTCAAAGAGGCAAAATTACAGTAATGAGATGACGTGATAAAAATATGTGTCGCTTCTTAGCTCTATCCATACAGCAAACTTCTCTGAAACAGATAAAAAAGTGATAAAGCCAGCTGTTGTTATGGATTATAACTTGACGATGGGCGGGGTAGACAGAGCGGATCAGGCACTAGTTTGTTATCCAACAACTCGAAAAAGACAGAAGAGGTATTATATAACAATATTTCGCCATCTGTTGGATATGGCTATTTGGAATGCCTTCATCTTATGGAAAAAGCAACTTCAAACATTGACAATTACGACTTCCGCATGGATTTGGTGGAACGAATAATAGAAAATTCCATGTTATTGCACCACGGTCTGCCAAACGACAAAAGTTACAAAGCGATTGTCCTTTACGACTTACTGCTAGACTCTTTCCGGACTTAGTACCATCAACTTCAGCAAAGAAAAATGCATCGAGGAAATGTATTGTTTGCTCAAAATCAAAAATTCGTCGTGAAACCCGCTATCAATGCAATGAATGTGATGTTGGTTTATGTGTTCAACCTTGTTTTAGAAAATATCACACAGCAGATAAGTACTAAATAAAATTCTACTTTAAATTTAGAATTTTTGTTTTTTTTTACATTTTATTTTTTCTGTGAAAGTAAAAAGGTTTTTATGTTGCAAAACACACCTCTTTTTTTCCTCCAATACACCGCATAACTACGCGCGCCTGTATGAAAAACGGTGGCACTGGGGAGCGCATCTTGTAAGTTTTCCTCGGCAGGTAAGGGGTTAAAACGTATATTGTAGAAATAACATAATTCCAAACATGCATGTCTATTGAATGAAAAATATATTTCTGAAGAGTGTTCAGATGCTTTCTTAGTAAAAAGTCAAGCATTTATCATTGATGTGATGATGTTTGTATGATGATTGAAGCAAACATAACAGGGTTTAAACATTGTATTTTTGTCTAGATCATATAATAAAGGACATATATATTGTCAAGTGTCTATCATTAAGACAACATTTTTACAAATATTTGTGTGTTTTTACAATATTTCTTCGTTTTACAATATTCGTATATCAATTGTATTAAAATGTCCAGTAGGAAAATATATTCCACATAAGAATATCAATTTCTATTCAGTTGTTTTTGGAAACATTAACTAGATCACATTATTTGCATTAACAGTGTATTTGGATCTTAGATGTTGTCTTTCTAAGCAAATTTGTATAACGGAAATTATCTAAACTGCTCTGATATTCATAACTTGTATAGAAAGAGTTTGTTTATAAATTTTTCTCTTGCTTTATTTTGTCCTGATATTTAAAAAAAGTTATCCAAAATAGTGGATGTAACAGATAAAATATGGCTTTATCTCCATTCTTTAAATTTAAATTTGACCTTTGTAATCGTAATTTTTCAAAAATTAGAAAATTATTAAAATGGAAATTGTTTTCAATAAAAATAATGTCAAAAACATGTTTATTCCACTCTGATTCCTTTTAAAGAAAGGCTTAAAAATAAAATCCAGAAGTATTTGTTTTCTTGAAATAGAATTTGTATTTTAAAAAGAGAACATTCACTTGTATCCTTGACCTATTTTAAGATATTACCAGATGGGCTTAGCACAAATGTTGGAGAAAATGTATAGTGAAGCATTAGATAATTTTAGAATTACAGTGAAGATATTAGAGTTGAAAAAAGAAAATTTAAAAAGTACTCCTGTTGACGAGACTCCTGGTAGTTTTGCACGTGCTGATATTGAAAAGGAAATTGAAGATTTGGATAGTGTTTTAGCTGATATCAGAGAAAAAATAGAAGATACCACAGAACTAAATGATGAGAGTCAAAAAATAAAAGCAGATGTTTCTGGAGAGGTAATCATTTTTTAATTAAGTTCATAAATAAAATTTTGAATATATATATATTAATTTACTGTTCACATGTCTAAAGGAAAATGTTTAAAAAATATTTGAGTTCAGTTATCTTCCTAGTAAATATTGTAAAACTTACTTTGATTTTTTAAAATTTAAATTCAATGTATTTACTGCAGGATTTCAATATTTTAATTTAAAAGATTTAAATGTTGAAGAGGTAAATAGTACATTTATCTAGATATGTGAAATTTCTCTGTATTATTAGTCATCTCACTATACTGATACTGTTGTTTTAAAATTATGGATTGTATTTTTTTTTTCTTCAATTTTTTTATACCTGCATATTGTAATATTTTGCATTAATTTGACTTAAAAATTCTTTCCTATTTTTTTTTTTTTTATTTTTATTTTTCTAGCATGTTCATCTCTTTTCTAACTTTCATAAATAAGTTTTAATTTGTACAGGATCAATTGTAGAAAATTGTATGCTTCAATTAAAATATATAATTAATGAAGCATTATGAATTTTAATTGCAAAATTTATTAAATTTCCTGAAATGCAGTAGTGTCTCATTAATATTGCACATATCATGGGCAAATATATATATATAATTTACGGGTATTTTCTAAAAATTGGTGCAGTTTCTTTTCCTTATGAAATATTCAAAGCATGATTAATCAATGACATTCTGTAATGCATAAATAACTTTTTGTGAAAACACCTGAATTACACAAGTTTTCCAAGTTTAGCTGTGTATTGTTTCAAATTATATTTTTTAATTAAAGTTGCAAAACATATGCTTATCTATTCTGTATTGTTAAATTTTTAGGATTTGGGAAATATATTAAAAGTTAAACTTTTACTTTGCATCATTCCCATTTATATATAAATCATGATGATCATGCAATGCATAGAAATTTGAAGTTCATAAAAATTTAAAGACAGGAATTTGTTGATTTGTAGTTTATTACTTTTAAACTCTATTTTTTTTTTCTTTATTTAGGATACGTTTCATGAACCTGAAAAGCAGATTATCAATACGAACAAACCTGTTTCTAATATAACACATCTATTAAAACGAAGGTAATATTTGATTTACTTCATTATTGAATTTTTAGATGAAGTTTAAATTATTGATACTTCTTCATTACTATCAAATATCGTTAATTATATGGTTACATTTATTTTTGTTAAATAACATCTTCAAAATGAAGTCAAAAATTCGGGTTTATTATGATTGAACAGCGCCAAACACTGCTTAAATCATCAATTCGTTGTTGTTTTGGGTCGATTGTGAGCTCGCACGACACCCCACTTTGAACAGAGCTTTTTCGCATATCCAAATATTCATTCACGATATGTCCAACACGTTCCTTTGATATCTTTAGGGTCTCAGCTATATCAATCAACTTCATTTTACGGTTATCAGAAATTATTTTGTGGACTTTTTTTATGTTCTCGTCGGTAACAGCCTTTATTGGGTCGTCCACTGCGTGCATCGTTCCTCGGTGCTCATTTCGCCTCGTTTAAATTTGGCAAACCACTTCTCTACAGTTGATTTTCCTGGTGCAAAGTCCGAATAATGTTTATCAAACCAAGCCTTGGCTTCAATAGTATTTTTTTTTTTTCACCAAAAAGCAATGCTTTGTTAACACACGAAATTCCTTTTTATCCATTTTTCAAACTAACAAAGTTGCTTCACTAAAAATGCTATAAATGATTTAATACTAGTAGCGCCATCTATGTGTCAGCCTACGAATGTTTCAGCCCACCTGTTACATTGGACAGCAAAAATATATACCATATATTTCTGTATGTAAACTGAAATTGTTTTAAAACTTTTTTTTTTTAAAGCTTAAGTGCAGGGGTTTGCTTTTATACTGATCTGCTAAAAATGCAAATGCTTTTCTACTAGTAGGGTGAATGTCATAAATTGCTAAACAAAGTGCTTTTTTTAATCTTTAGTTTATATATCTTAAGTTTATGAAAAAATATTAATTTTAAATAAAATGATTTATTAATTTTCTTACTTTTTAAACAACATTTTACATCAGCCTGTCATATCATCATATCTGATTCTTATAAAAATGAGTTGTCTTATTTTCAAAATAATTTATATTTCTGATTTGATATGTCATAAGCAAAATAAAAAATTTTATCTCTGTGAAATTTTCACCTGGCTAACAGTAAAGTACCAAAGTATATACTAGAAATAATAATAATATTAATTTTACAGTATTTTTAAAAGTTTCATGCTATACAGGGTTTTTAATTTTAGGAAAACGTTTGAAGTAAAAAAACTCATACTCAATTTATATATATATATATATATAAAAATTCTTCAAAATTTGTGTGTGTTTATATCCAAATTTCAGTAATTTTGGAATAGATACTTCTAATTTAAAAACACAGATAAACTGGAGAAAAAAATTCATTGAATCAATATTCATTAAAAAATTAACCAATTAGGTTTTGCAACTTTCTATGGCTGACTTTTTTTTTATGCTATTGTACTGTTTGTATACAGGCTGATGTAAAATTTTGTTTAATAAATAAGAAAAAAAGTAGCATTCCAATTTATCAATAAAAATGTCCCAGTTTAATTCCTAATGTTCCAGTCCAGTTAATAAAAATGTCTCAGATTCCTGTGCCCTCAAAGATGTCACCAGTGTTGCAACCCAAAGTATATTTCCGAGAGGTGAAAAATGTGCACCAAAATTCATCCCTTGCTGCATTCTGAAAAAAAAAATGGCAAATTTGCACGTATGCACCAAAAATGAAATATTTCATTTATTTTGGTAGTTACTAATAGTTATCGAAAATAACTAAATATAAACGAGCCAATTCTCAGCCTTCACTTAACATAACCACTAGAGGGGTTGGGGGGTAAGAGTTCAGCTTTTATGATGTTTCTGTTGGTGATAGGATTTATTGGTTATGCTAATAACATTCATCATGCATTTCTTGTTTTTATTTTGGTGATTTAAATTTTATTAAATTACATTTTTTTAATTTTATAACTTGTAATAAAAATTTACAAATTAGCTGTAATTTGTAATTTAAAGGATTGAAGCAATTCTTTATTTCCCATTTATTACTTGAACTGAATATTGAGGTGCATTCTTTTCCCACAAATTTACCATTAATTATATCTATAAATAAAAGTTCTTAAAAATAAGACTTGCTAAATAATATTTATTTAAAAATACATATTTATGACACCAATCCAATAAATACCTGTACTTAATTATAAATTAAATAATGGATGTATTTGTTAAAATACTTTAAATAAAAATTTATTTATTATCTGTACATTACATAAAAAATTAGTTTCTAACATTCTATTCTAATTGTAATTTTCTTCTTGAAATTAATGTATACATACATAAATTAGTTATGTATTTGAATTTCTGTTGCAATAGGAATTGATTGAGTTTAATTTAATTTCAGTGCAAATCATGTAACTTTATTCCATACATTATACAATTGCTAAATAATATAAATTTAATTATCATAGGCCTTGAAATCTTAAGATGAACTTTTAAAGTAAAGAACTAACTATGAAACCACACAAAGAGAGAAAGAAAATGTAATTTCCTCTGCTAAGAAAATCATTTTTTGATTTTCCACCCTGTATTGCCATTTCCTTTAAATAATTGTTGTTGTATTCGAAATTTAACAGCTATGGAGGGGTTTTAGGAGAATATTGTATGGGGGAGAAAGAAAGTATTTATAAGATTGATCATTTGTGTTCTAGAAAGTATTTTGGTAGTTTAATTTCACATTGCTTTTTTATTGTTAAATTAGCAATGCTGCCTAAAAAAAAAAAAAAAAAAAAAAACTATTTAATCCGATTAGAATTGCCTCTAAATTAAGAGCAGCAAGTAGATCTATAGAAAATGTGTAGATATCAGAAAATCGGAATGTACTAATAGATCAAGAATGATCATTGTTAGAGTCTGAAGAACAGTATGCTGCATTGAACAGAGGTGAATCTAAATAAAAGAGTTAATAAGTTTTATTTTTGAATCTGTATAATATCTGGTTATATCTGCTAGTGCTATATATATATATATATATATACACACACACACATATAGATTTACTATTCCTGAATCTAAATAAGGCATCTAAATTTCATTAGCATGCAATATTTTTAAGAGATAATTTTTTTTAAAAAATATCACTATTTTTTTAGGATAATTCAAAGATTGATATAATCATTTAAAATACTATAAAAAATTGTGGCATGTATTTTTTACTTATTAACAAATCAGTAAAATCTCACGTAAAAGTTCATGCTGTCAATTTTTCTCTTGCATTTTGCTTTTGGTGTCCTTCATAATGTCCAACAATATATTGGTGACCTATTTTTATTCCATTTGCCACTGTGCATGTTATCCATTTGGGCTACATCATGGTGGAATCGGTATGCGTGTTCATCAGAAAACTGCTACCATATTATCTAGGAAAAATGAAGTGTAAAAAATAAAGTATTCAATACATTGCAATCCAATTTTATTTCTATCTGTAAGCTCTCCACAATTTCATCAAAATTTTGAGATTTTTAAATGACCTAAAAAGATATATCTATGTTTAAGAAAGCATTCTAGCATTTTTTTTAATCCATTTGTTTCACTTGAGGTCCACATATGTATAAAAATTTGTCTTTGAAATATCTAAATCCTTCACTTTATTTATTCATTGCTGTAAAACAAAAATCACTTAATAAATCGATGTGTTATGTATTCACTTAACAAACATGCTATAGAAACTATGTATGTTTTCTGTTCAATGGCAGTACTATGCAGCATCTTTCTGTTAAGTGATTTTTTAATTTCACTGAAGATTGCTCATCCAAGACTTTAAATCAGCAATTTTCAGAATATATAGAACAGTACTGCATCAAAATAAAAAGAAAACTTGGGCACTAACTCTTTAGCATTATATATATTATTCAGAAAATTGCAGTTTAGTTGATCCTATGTGTATTTTACAATTCCTTTCTGATTGTTGGACAGAAACGAAATCAAAAGGTGAAAATAAATGAAGAATGAAGGAACCTGAAAGTCACCAAATCCTAGCATTCCCTAATATTAAATAAATTGTAATTTTAATTTTAAAAAAATTTAATTAAAAAAATAAAAGGCTAATTAATTTTTTATTTAGCCTTTAAATTAATATAATATAACTGTTATATTATTTTAATTTAAAGGCAATGAAGTTAATGAAAAATGTACAAAGTATATGAGAATTGGCAGTTATTTTTATGATTGTTACGAAATTGGTGCTGACCAACAGTGTTATTCTCTTGTGTTTTCTTATAATTTAAATAAATTAATAGTGAATGGTATGATCAAAATATTTTTGTCTGATTAATGAATCATCTTTTGGAGTGAACTTTGAGATTATTTGTGAAATTCGCTGCTAAACCCCTATCCATATTATACATATGGGGATAATACATTAATATCAATATGAAAGTATGACATTCTTTAATAATTAGCTAATTTGTGTAAAAACATAATTTATTCTTATTAATTTCTGCAATCATATAATATGTGTGTTTCTTTTTTGATGTTGTGATGAAAGAATTAGTTAAAAATTTTGATTGATCATTTATTTTATAGAAACCTGATCAAGATGAAGCAGAAAGAGAAGCAAAACGGGTTAAATTATCTACTACTGTACAAAATGGAGATGCTACGGTAAGTTTTTTTAATTAAAAATTGTTTAAAATGCCAAATGTGCAAAAATCTAAATGAATGAAAAATTCAATATAGTTTTTAAAGAAAGAATTGAAATTTGCATATTTTAACAAATGATTTTAAAATTATTTGTGTCAATATTTCCATATATTTTTAAATATTAATCTAATGGCATATTGTTAAAAGATTTTTTATGTGCCGATATTCTTCGAATATGCTTCACATAAAAATTGTCGGTAATGTCCTTCTAATAAGTCAAAAAAAAAAAAAAAAAAAAAATTTATTACTGTCCAAAACACATTATCTATTTCATTTGTAGGAGATAAGTTCTTTTAATTGAATATGATTTTCACATGAATATTACTTTTTCTATCTAATTAGGATAAATATTTTACTATTTTTTTATATTAAATAAAAATCAAACAAAATGTTTGTTGAAATCTATGAGGAGAAAAAATTTTTTAATGAAATTCTAGTGTAATCATACATATAAATCAAGTATATACAGAAAAGTTTGTATTTCATGATTCTAAATATTTCTTTTAAAATTGAAAAATGCTGCTATTTGTGAATGAGATAGTTTATATAAGTTATTATTTACTAGAACTGCAAAATTCTTATAATTTTTTTCCCCTTATCTAAATTTATAACAAATTCATTGAGATTCCTCTGTCAGCTTTGTATGTAAATATAATTTTAGCTATACATGTGTACTTTTAATTTATTTTATTTAGTTTTGAATAAAGATTAAACTTTATGAAATTGTTCGTATAATTTTTTTTTTTTTCTAGGTTACTGAATAACTAACTACAAGCATTTCTGGAATCTACCATTTTCCTATGGAAATAAAAGACTGTAAATATTTTGTGTCGAATTTTGTTTTGTATTTTTATTTTTAAAGTTCTGCATTTGTATATTTTTACATTAAACATTTTTTTCTATTTGTCAATGATTTTTTTGGGGGATATGTTTCTTCATATAGTTAGATATCAGTCTTAAAGTTAATAAATCAAGATTAAATCAATAAAATTTTTCCAGATTATCATTTTATATGATCGCTCTTTCTATAAAATTATTATGTTTTTGGTTTTTTGAATTACGCTAAACTTGATTTTGCCTTTCTAATAGAATTTAATACAGGAAAGAATAGTCTGATAAATTTTTATACCTTTTGACTAAACATGCAAATGAAATGAAAGTTGGTGTGTGAAAAAAATAAAGTATTCATATTGCATATGTTAATACACACCATACGAATTTGATATGGCTTTAACCATACCAATGCTTATAATATGAAAATGTTACAATTGTGTTAAAGGAAGCATGGTGGTAAAATAAAACTTGACAGTTTTGTAGAAGTGTGACAAAACAGCTTTCATCGCACCTAAACACATACTTCAAATTGAACTCTGATAAACAGACAACTTTTCTGTAAATGTTTAATGGCACTAGGGCTAGTGTTGTACCAAATAATAATTATTTATCAAGTCCAGTTAAAATCTTAGTCCTGTTAAATACACACTGTAAATCTAAAACAGTATTAAATTGCCTGGAAAATTATTTGAACCAATTTTTAAGTTTAAAAAAAATGGGGTCCAGTATACAAAATTGCCTTAGGAAGTCGATATCTAAATCTACAATAACATCAGATTCCTTAGTTGTCATTTTGCTACTTTACTACCATAAAAGGAGGGATTTTTAAAATCTTTCTATTCATAACTGTGTGTTCCAAGTTGAGTGAAATGTTTTAATATTGTCTTGGATTTTAAGAGTACCAACAATCAGAATAACAGAAGTAGCAAGTTTTCGTAATGGGAAACAAATAATATTTGTTGTAAAAAACGATAATATTTGCTTTTCATCATCAGTATTAATTTCCTGAACTTAGTTTTCCAAATAACAGTGAAGGTAGCATTTTTAATTTGAAAAATGGGTTTTGTTAGCAGTTCTGATTGGCATTGGTATGAAAGTGACTACACAATTAAAACAAGTTTTACTTCTGTGTGCTATTCTTGCATGTCCATAACATTGTCAGCTAAAATATTTTAAAATGTTAAGAACACATGGTTGAATTAATCATTAAGGTATCCAGCTTTAATTGTTATGAGGACAAAAAAAAAAAAAAAAAAAAAAAAAAAAAAAAACCATAGAATTTCAAAATTCGTTTTTACAGTTTCAGGCCTTTCTTTATAATTATGATTCTTCAATTGTTGACACCTTGATTGTGTAGTTCTATTTCAGTCTCAAACAAGAAAACAAAAAGTTTAATAAGTTATTATGTAGACAATGAAGCAGCTTTGAAGGGATCTACAAATTTCAATGAAAGGTCATCAATTTTAAGTTTTTATAAAAACTTCAGTATGCCACCAATTGCATGCAAAGACTTTTGAATTTTAATAGTTTTGTTATCCAAGTATATTACCAAGAATCTTTCAAATGAGTATACCCATTCAAATTTTCCTAGTCATGATTGTTTGATGTTATCAGTATAACAGACAAGTTCTATTAAAGTGTCAATATATGCAATACAAATTTCAATAGTTATAGTTTTTTTTTTTTTTAAATCAATCATGAGTCCTCAATTTTGTCTTAGGTTTAATAAACTTAATTTAAAAAATTTTATGTTACTGTAGAATCTGCCTTTTGGATATAAAAATGTGTTGACTTTCACAACTATTAATTTCTGCAGAATTTTTTTGTTGGGCATTGTAAGGTTATGTTTATACCAGGAGGAGTTTTTTTTTAAAAAGTCTTTTTATGCTATGTTTACTTTTAGTGTTTACCACTAAAAATTTCTGAAAATGCATGTAAAACATGTCTAATAAAATGTAATATAAAAAAATTTTTAGAGTATATTTATAATCAGATACATATTGTATACACATAAAAATATGGTTATTTACATTACAGAAAAATAATACTTGGCACCTCTTGTAATATCATGATGCCAATGTACAAGTCTTGCTCAATTTTTCTTAATGATTTCAAAAATGCATTGTATCCATAATCACAAATTTTTTTAACATTAGTCACATTTACTTTTCATAATAATTTAAAATGAGTTCCTTTCATTTCATGGCATAATTTTTAAATAAATGGACATATCTATATCTTCTTAGAAAGTACATAAATGTATATATAATATTTTTCATCATGTGTTACTATTATTACGTAAACTAATTTAAATAAAAGAGCTGGCAAGAAATTTTAATGTTATATAATATTCTACGACAATTGCTACAATATTTTTAACAATTTATATTAACTTTTAAATTTTTCAATAGTTTTTGATATTAAAAGTTACAAATGAAATTAAATACTAAAAAAAAACTAAATCTAACTATTCAGGAATTATGAAAAAATATATTGATACTGTATCATCTTTAATTATTTCAGAAATTTAAATTGTTTTTTGGTTTTTTTTTTACTGATCACCAATATGAGAAATAAATAATACAAGTGATTTTAAATGTTATTTGACTTTTTTCATA
Organism: Caerostris extrusa; assembly: GCA_021605095.1. Lineage (NCBI taxonomy): Eukaryota > Metazoa > Arthropoda > Arachnida > Araneae > Araneidae > Caerostris > Caerostris extrusa. Next base: position 72,500 of record BPLR01010253.1, on the reverse strand, counting down.
ATTAAGAATAAACAATTTTTTTTATAAAAATTTATCAAGTCTAACAAATCCATTATTTTTAACAATCATTTGAAACAATGTATAAGTGTCAGAAAATAATTTACCATATATCTTAGTTAACAGAATGAAAAAAGATGCTATACACAGTTATACCCTGATTTTGAGTTTTAATTTCTCATAAATTTTCTGCTATAGTGGGTCCTCATACCAGCCCCCTCCCCATTATTGGTTAAGATTTTATCACCAATATAAAAATCACTTTGTGCTTCAATTAATTTATTCATTCTATAAATACAAAAGAATCATTAGAAGGAGATTTTATTTTAGTTAAGTGTTCATGTTTGCTTTCATGTTCTTTTTTATCAATATCCGTCTAGTTTTTTTTTTTTTTTATAAACTTCATGTATAAATTCTAGGCAATAAAGTAGAAAAATGACATATCTTAATAATAATTTTGTAATATTTCAAAAGGTATTAAATAGTATAAAGATCTAAATTATAATTTTAAACAATTTAGAAATTTTAAAATTATCATGAATTTTTATTTTCCTTTTAAACAAGTTGTTAGTTCTGAGTTCCAATTAAACAAATTCATAAATATATATATTGGCAATTTATGACTGACACACATATCGTGAAACTTCAGGATATAACTGTATTGGAGAAATATTTATTTTTAAAATAAAATCTTTTAATGCATTATTCTATAACTACGGTCGTATTATTATTTTCAACACTAAACATTTTAAGAGCTTCAACTACAATGTCATCAATAGAAGTTTTTCCACTTCCTATAAGTTCCATTATTTGATCTTTTAAACAAAAATCTAGAAGTATATGAATATTCTTGCGAAGACAATCTATGTCAGAAGTCTGTTCATCTTTTAAAACAGGTTTTTGTCCCATTTGCGTCAAAGCTTTTGTAAGAACATCATCAACAGGTTGTTTTCCAAATCCTAAATGATCCATCAGTTCTGAATCATTGATTAAAATGCAGAGAAGCTGTGAAAAATTCTCTCTTAAAGTATCAATGGGCTTACAATCATCCCTACTATTTGAAGAATCATTTAAAATCCACGAATCATTTGGCAAAGAGTTAGGAGAATTCAACTCCTTTTCAGGTGAAATAGCAATTTTATGTACTTCGTCAACTTCAGAAGAAATATGTTCAAAGTTGTCAAATGAATTGTTTACATTATTTATATCATTACCATCATTTTCGGATACATTTAAAAAGCTTTGTCCCTCCTTATTAGAATTACTAGAGTTCAAAGATCCTATCTCATAATGTGATATCATATGTTCTTCGAAATCTTTTATACTACCAAAAGCTACAGAACAGGCAATGCAAGCAGCAATGGGATTTTCAAATTTTGACATGGCTTTTAAAATATCTGCAATTGAATCTGAATCGATATCATTATATGATGTATTGTTGCAAAAAGTATTATGATTTTCAAGAGCTTCAGAATGAAAAATTAAACAATTACAAGTAGTACAATACGCAGTAGTCTTACAATTCTTATCTGCATCATTCACACACACACTGTTTGCAGCTGATTTATGACAGGCAAGCATGTGATCGGAAAATGTGCAAGATTTATCAAATGGTATAGAACAAGAAATACAAGCTCCTACCACACTTTCAAGGTCCATGTTAGAATTTATCTCATCTATACCCTTGTAAATTTCAATGTCATTTGCAGTACATGTTTCACAGAAACTTTTGTGTGTTTCTTGAATATTTAAAGAATACAGACAGTTACATATTGTGCAATGTTCCAAATTACTATTTTTGGAGTTTATAGTCTGTTTTTTTAATGAGTTTATTCCAGGCAAATTTTCACTCGCATTTAAATCTTCATCTTTTGCTTCCTTAGAATTATTTTTCAAAGATGCATTCTTCATTCGGCAAAATTTACGAACATGCAAGCTGTAATGAGCTTGAGTAGTAAATCCTATATTGCATAGTTCACAAGTAAAGAGAGGCTTCTTTACTCCTCCAATTACAACCTCTTGTTGAGAATCAGAGTTCTGTTTAACAAAGGACTTTTTTGCAACAGGTTGTCCACTTAATCTGTCTGGAACAATAGGATCATTTTTACTTTTATCATTCACTGAATTTTTTTTAATTGCTGTAGATTCAACTTGTAAATGCCAAAACAAATGAAGTTGAACTTTTGAATGACTATTTGATTTCTCACCACATATTTCACAAATATAACAATTCTGCTCACTTATTTTCAAATATTTACCATGAACACTGAAGTGACTTAATCTATGAGGCACAAAATCTTTCACTGAAGTGAATTCTTCAAAGCAATCACTGCATGTTAAAATTTCTGGTCGTTTAACTTTTTTCTTTTGTACTGGAGGAGGCAAAACTGGTGAATCAGATAATGATTTATGCATAACATCAAGATTTTTAACTAGATTGTCACGATGAGATTTAGACTGCCTGTGACTCTGTAAACCACATAATCTCAGAAAACTTAGATTACATATGTCGCAATACAAATCTGTAGGTTTACTACGACTTCCTTTGTCCAAATTATTTCTACTAGATGCAATAATATTTTGGTTGCTTAATGATGCTGAATCCTTAGCCCTACAACGAATAATTTTCTTGGGATCTTGGTCAGAATGCACTTTGGTAACATGAAGAACAACCTGTGGAGCAGTAGCTAATTTGATTTTACAAACAAGACATTCAAATTTAAAACTTTTATAATGTGCCCTCTGCATGTGATATTCTAAATCTTCAACACTATTGTATCTTAAAGAACAAAATTGACATTCTAATTCTGAATCCAAATGCTTGTTTTGTAAATGCTTATTACGATAAAAGTTTGAAGGAAATTTTTTTGAGCAAATTGGACAAGTATTGGGGTACTCTTTAAGTTTTTGTTTTATTACAAATGGTAACAAAGATTGTTTATAACTGTGATTTTCTCTGGATTCAAAATTTGAGAGGGACTTTGTATGTTTTATTTTTATATGCTGAAATTTTGCAGTTTCGGAAACAAAAATTTGAGAACATATATTACAAGTGGTGTTTCTCAAAAAAAATTCTATTTCTTTTTCAGATTTATCTGCATGATTACGAAGATGAACATTACGTGAACGAACATGATGAAACTGCTTTTCACAAAATGGACATTTACAAATATTACTCATAGATTTAGTAGCTTTACCCCAATGATTAAACTTTTTCTGATGTCGAAAAAAAGTTAAATGAATCGAGAAATGTTTTATAACAAACAGGACACTGGTTGAAAACTTTTGCCGGAGTATGCAAAAAAGCTTTTGCAGTTCTTGAAAATCTTTTTTGTGAGCCAGGTAAAGATTTTCTAGCAGAACCACCTGAAAAGTAATAATTAAAAGTAGATATACTTTTGTGATTAATACGTGAAAATGATTTTCTAGCCACAACTGTTTGTTTTGCACCAAAAGATTTTCTGGCTTTAAAAGAATTTTTAACTAAAGACATATTTGACTCATGACGATAATATGCAGCCGCACATTCAGAATTCCTCATCAAATGTTTTTGAAGTATTTCCTTGGTAGGATAAATGTTTTTGCACCACATACAAAATATATCAACATCAAAGCAGAAAGAATCATTTATACTTTTCTCTTTAACAGCCATGCTATATGAAAGATTTCCATCAAGAACAAGATCTTCTAATGTAGATAAAAATTCATCTGCTTTTGGTTCTTCAGACTCTTGCTGCATTTTGGAAAAAGATTTTCGAGCAGAGAAGTTCTGCCTTTTAAATGGTTTCTTAGATTTACAAAGGCCTTTCTTCACATGAACATCATACAGTTGCTTTGATGAAAAAATCTCCAAACAAACAGGGCAAGCAGTAGCTGATGGTTTAGTAGAATGAATTACTGGCTTGGAACTCTTTTTCAGTTTTTTGATGATTAATTCTTTTGGAATTTTCCTTGCAAGAATTTTTTTTCTTCGGTGATATTTAACACACACATTTTTATGTTGTTTAAATAATGATAGATAATTGAATTTCCTTTTACAGTAACAACAAACTAATGATCCTAATAATCTGCCCTGACATTTATATCTGTGTTTATACAGCACACGCAAACAGAACGTCACAAAACCACACTTATTGCACTTTTTTTCAGTACTTGACACCTTATTGAGAGTTTTTAAAGCCTGGATAGGTTTCTTTTTAGTTTCCATCATTATACCCTGTAAAAGAAATATTTTCAAATTTAAATAAAAAAGCTATTTTAATTTGAAATTATTTAAAAAATATTAATTTGAATTAGTTTTATATAGAAATAATGAATAAAATCTACATGAAGAAATGATTAACATGAAAACACACTAGAAACAATATGTTGCAACAATAATCAGTTAGAATAAAAGTAAAAATGCTTTTTCATATATAATATTTATGAATTTTGCCATAAATTTTTATTAAATGCACTAATATTTACTAATGTTTCCAATCTATTCAAAGTTACAATGCAAATATTTTATTTTGCAAGGGAGAAGTTTACATAAAAATTATTATCAGACTATTTAAAAAATTAAATTAGTCTTATGTCAATATTATAGCATATAAAACATTAATGAAAGATTACAACTTATATTTAATCTGCTGTTAGTGAAGTTTCTTTTGCCATATCCAAACCAGTATGATAATTTCATACATAATGACAGATAAAACAACTTGATGAAATAACAAAAAAGGAAGAGTCACTAGCATTTCAGCATGGATAATGCTTAGATACTTTCTCATTTTAAAATAGAAAATCATTTTTGCAAGTCTGTATTTTCTTCTCTTTATCGTGATATTAATGCTATGATATTTGACACAATGCACCTGAAAAAAATTTTTTTTTTTGCAATAATTATTAAAAAAATCTTTTTATTTGTCTGAGAAATATACCTTCTTTATACTTTTTTTAAGCAACAAAATATCATTTAGCATAACAAGTCAAGATTTTTTTCGAAAACTTTGAAATATTTAAATACAACTAAGTAAAATGAGTAAAATGTCTTGTAGGTTGCAAGCTGATGTTTTAATTGAGTGGTATTGAGTAGGAAAATAACATATATTATGGTAAATAGAAAATCTTATAAATGTTATATGGTAGTTTATTATTACCCGAAACCATTTTTCACCAATCATAAAATCAACACATCATTAATTGCAAAATGATAAAAAGTGCTTTAATGCATTAAAAATTATGCAATAACATAAATGAAATAAAAATTAACAGTAATCAATAATAATAAATGACAATAAGAACAATAAAAACCATCAATTATTTATAAAATTAAAATATTATGCACATAATATCCCAAAATAAATTTAAAAATTTCTTGCAGAATTCTGAAAAACAACTTAGATTTTGAGTTTAAAAGGACAACATATAAAGTAACTCAAATATAAATTTAAATAATCACAAACAGTAGCTTGCAACCATTTATTACACAGTTGTAAAGTCTTCTGATGACCACATGGTTAGTTCCAGTATACATACAAATTCAGTTCTACATATGCAGTAGGCATTTTTTTAATCTGACATTTATTGTTTGCACTCTATAATGCAGCATCAGTCAAGCCATTTGTTTTCAAATTTCTTTACAGTGGATTTGGCCGTTTGTGGACCTTGACTGTCAAAGTGCAACATAAACTGGTTGTATTTTCATTCAGTGTTTATTATAACGATTTGTTGAAGCAAATGTGATACTTTTTAAACAGTAACTTGTATATGTATTTCTTTTTACTATAAAGTAGCTTATCACAATCTGTATAACTATCATTGTGCTATATTAATTTTTAATGTGTTGTGTTTTTATTAGTACAAAAATATTCAATTAAATTAAAATTAAAGGTATGAATTTTAATTTTATACTTACTAGAATGATAAAATAATTTTTTTGATATTTATATTACCTATATTGCTGCTTACTAATAAGGCACCGCCCTGTTTCTGAACGAGCTACATTAGTGTAATTTTATTCTTAAGACAATACTTTATTTCTTGGTGAAATATTCATATTTCCTTTTCAATATCATTATATAAATGGAAGTTAATTTTTCTTGCTCGCTTATATTTCTAATGCTTAGTGCAGAGATAATAAGAAGTGTGAAATATTTTAATACAAAATATGCACTATCATCTGGTTTCAGGGTCCACAAACTATATTGGTGGATGACAATGAAGTGCTTCTATTGGCCATTTAAAATTAATTATTAAAAATACTGACAATGTTTACTTTAACAGTAGCTATTAATATAAGAAAACATTCTGTAGTTTCAAACTACTGAAAACAAAATATAGAATATCATAGTAGAACATGCTCAATATTAATCCATTTAATTTTCATTTTGCTCTTGTAAATGTATAATTAATTTTAAATTTATTTAAATATTTGTTTGCTTATTCCACAATGAAAGTCAAGAGTTCTATAATAAAACTTGAAAATCCTCGACAACACATTTGGGAAGAAATGGGTCTAGTGTCATGCCAACCTATTGTCCTGAATTAACTGTCTAAGTAACATTAAATTTTTACATTATTGCAACATATTTTTTGTTGGTAATAATCTTTAATGTGCTTTAGTTTTTAATTAATTTTATAGATAAAAAAATAAAACTGTGAATAATTTATATTTGTCCCTTCGAAAAGTAATGAAAATTTTTGGATCAAGCCCATCTGTTTGGTAAATCATAATGGAAAAAAAAAAAAAGGCAGTATTTAACAGTTCCATCCCCAAAGTGCGAGGAGAGGGTTCTTGATGATCCCAATTATCTAATTAATGTACCTATATCCAATTCCTCTTTGCAGATGAAAAAAGTATGTCACAATGATCAGAGCTTTAAAAAGAAGTAAAGTCAGGACTGATTAATAACTGCTTTAAAGTTTATCTTTACAGAAGGTGTTATTTGCACAGGCTGGCATTTCAATATGGGGGTCAGGAGACCACCGCCTGGGACTAATGCAAAGATTTTTCCCTCAGACAAATAAATAATTGAGACAGTCCTCTGGATGCAGAATCTAGCCAATGAGAATTGAAATGGGGTATAAAAAATGACACATAGAAGAGATGAGTTCAGCCTTTGAGATGGAAAGAGAAAAAAATAAATGTGCTGGAAGCTGAAATGAGAAAATATGAAATGGCGGTTGTGGTGGTGATTGCACATCAACCTTTAATTTAGAAGAAGAATTATATCAATTAGTTATTTAGTTTTGTTTCTATCCCAATTTAAAAATGGAAGAACAAGACGCGCATTTCAGACTTATTTTATTGCATTATTTCCGAAAAGACAAGAACACATGAAGTTATGTGCCGTATATGAGAACGAAGACTTCTCCAAAGAATGGCAGTGTCAAAATTGGTTTGTAAAATTTCGTTCTGGTGATTTTTACTGAAAATGCACATACGATCTGGCCGCTAAGTTGAAGTTGACAAGACCGATATCAAGACCATTATCAATTCAGATCATCATAGCACAAGACGAGAGATTGCAGAGAAGCTCAATATATTGCATACATATATTCAAAAAAAAAAATTATATAGCTTGGCTATGTTAAGGAACTCAATTTATGAATTCATCATTATCATAGGGAAATTAATTTGACATGAACGCATTAGAATCTGCGATTCACTTCTAAAATGCAAAGAAATTGATTCATTTCTGAAATGACTCATCTGGTGACAAAAAGTGGATAGTTTATACTAACATTAATCGGAAAACATCGTGGGTGTTGCAAGATGAGTCAGCCCAAATAACATCAAAAGCTGAAATTCACCACAAAAAAAAAAGATTATGTTGTCAGTTTGGTGGGATTATAAAGAAATTCTGTACTTTGAACTTTTTCCAAGAAACCAAACGATTAAATCAGACTACACTCAACCAACTTGCCTAACTAATTGGCAAATTGTAAGGATGTTTTTTTCCAGCATGATAATACAAAACCCCACACATCTTTGGTCCCTCACAAATATTATGGGAACTAGGCTGGGATGTGTTGTCACAACCACCTTATAGTCTTGATATTGTGCCTTCAGATTAGCATTTATTTCGTTCCGTGTAGAACTCCTTAAATGGTAACATTTTTAATAATGCTGCTGATGTAAAATCACATTTAATTCAGTTTTTAGCTGGCAAAAATCACAAGTTTTATGAAATAAGTTAGATGAACATATAAGTTTTATGAACTTAAAAGATCGCAAAGATCATTGACAAAAACAGAAAATACCAAATTGAATAAAGTTATATTTTCAAGCAAAATTTTGAATTTTCCTTTATATTTAAAATCTGCAATCTTGCCAACCCAATAATTACAAAGGAAAGGTGTGACAATTTATGAAAGATATTATTTTTATGCTTATGATCATACTATTTTATCCTGGATGCCTACTATCGGGCATGGAGCTTCTTCCCATTGATAAAGTCATCTCTAAAAATGTTAGCTTAGTACACCTTATGCCGATTATTGGTAAATAATTTTTAATTTTAATTTTTGCTTAGTGTAAATTAAAAACTACATTTAAATTTTAAATTACACTATTCTTTCTTAGCCAAAAGAATAGAAGGGGATGTTGACAAATTGCCAGATATTGATGTCAAAAACAATCGAGGTTTTGCGGACAACCAGGATTGGGAAAAATCCACTCATGAAAATTTGTATCTTTTAATATTAAGCATCATTATTTAAATTATTATACATTTAATTGTTTTAAATGATAGGCAGAGGTGCCGATTAAAGGAAAAAATGGTCGAACTTAGAAAAAAATAAAAATATGTAAATTAATTAAAAAATTGTAATAAAAAACAATATAAGTAAATAATACTAGTATTTAAAAATCAACAAAACTGAGAACTTTTTTTGGCATTCAAGCTGCATACTTAAAAACGTGCAATTAATTTGAATTCGGAGGAGGAAGGAAATTGTCGAAAACCACAAGGAGAGGGGGTTGGGGTAAGAAGAAACAGAATTTCCTTTTATATACAATAAATATCACCATTTGGATATTGCAATTATTTATAGTATTGTATTCTTAACAAGACATTAGACATACATGGTCTTGCTGCTGTAACCTGGACTCCCAGACAATTCTCATGTATCAGTATTTGCTAGTTAAGTCCACTAAATTTATCAGAGATCAATAAATATTTAAATTTTTAATCAATTATTTACTCTTCAAAAACTGCTCCATTGTTTGATAAATTCAAAAATCTGAAGTTTAAATAATAAGTTAAAGAAAAGTGTTTAATACAACTTTAATGAAATAGGAAAATAATCAAAAAATAAAATTATTTCAACGCAAAAAAAAAAAAAAAATTTAAAAAACCAATGTTTAAAAATGCTTTGTCTTATTTGTTAAGTGCAATGACAACAAAAATGAATATTATCATATTTAATTATAAATATTGGCAGCAATAACAATAAAATTCATTCAAAACATCAATAATAGATTACTTTTTATGGATGATCCAAATAAATTGCATAGTTTTAAAAAGCAGAAAATATACAATTATAATTTTTATCACAACAAAAATCACGATCTTTCATAAATTGTATATTTAAAAATATATCTTTTGAGTAAGAAAGTTTTTAAATCATGAGGAAGAACATATAATGATAACAAACAATTAAAATCATCAGTTACTAACAATAAGACCGAAAATTAAAGTTTAATTAGAATTGAATTAATTCTTACCGGATGCATATAGTTAACGTTACGAGTACCAGTGCATATGAGAAATCATGTTTTATGTGAAAAAAGAACAGAAAAGCTTCGTCCTACTTTTCAAACAAAATGATTGCATCCAAATCCAATAATAGTTAGTTTGTAAGATTTTCGTTAAATAACATAAACAATTAAACTTACACAGTCCATCACTCTTCCAACTAATTTGTTATTTGAAATGTAGAAAACAAATCCAGTCATATAGCTTAGAAATTCAAATTTTGCTAACTCAACATCTCAACTCATGCTTTTGAAGTTAATTTTTCTGTTTTACTTACAGAATAACATATCAAATTAATATTTATTTCAATTTCGAAATTCAAAATATTTTATTCTCATTTTAATGTTCATCAATACATAAAAACATAGCTGTCTTTAAAATGGCGATATTATACCACTGAGCCTCAAATGGCAACTTTAGTAAATATTTTTTCCTTTCATTGGTTAAAAATTCCTTCAAAATCTTCGTTTTCATAAATTAAAACATTTCCGTTGAATAGCAGAGAATTGAAAAGGCAAAAATTATTTTCTTATCGCTTAAAAAACCTTCAAAGGATACTGGGAATAACTTGTTTGAACTTTTTAAGAACATGATGAATTTCAACCAAATAATCATTTAAATAAATAACTCGTTTTTAAATAAAAATTCTCTATGAGGCGAAAAAATTTTTTTTTAAATAATTGTTTATATCCATGATTTATTCAAAGGCATTGAAATGAGCTAATATGGAATTTCAGTTAAAATATGAAGTTGATAAACTGTAATCGTCGTGAGTGACGTAATCGTAGTAACTTTTCGTGTTCAAATGCGGTAGACATTAGGAAGTTTATTTAGGAATGTTTTGGGTAATCAGTTTCGCTTTGAGAGTGGAAATCTCTTTCTGTACATCATCATGAGAAGCAAATTATATGATTGAAAATGTTTCGTTGTATTCCACTTTTTCGAGGTTGCAACCGTCAAGTTGAATGTATCGACAAGAGACACTGTAGTTTGGCAAACGTACCCGACGATGTTTTGCGTTATCCTCGTACTTTAGAAGAACTTCTGTTGGACTCCAATCACATCGAGACTTACCAAAGGTTGTTTGCTTACAGATTTTACGAATTTTTATTTATTTTTTGCTAAATTTTCATAAATTTTTAAATATAAACAGCCGACGCCCACTGTGTTTACAATTTTTCGTGACTAAGCCTAAGGGTTGGGGTGCACTTTGACAAGACGTGACTGAAAACATCTTGCTTGGTAATCGTGATTGATTGCGGATTTATTTTGAAACAGGATCTGAAACCAAGAGTGTTTGGTATTTTACGGATGTTGTGAATTTTTTTTTTATGCATACAATTATTTCAAATTCTGGATATTTCATTAATTTATATTGTTACCGTTTATTTATTGAACATTTTATGAAGAAAGCATTGCGAGAAAGCATCTTTTAAAAGTTTGTTGTAAAATATATTTTCTTGTTCGTGATAGAATGTGACATTTTTTTCTTCAACATAATTTTATTAAATTACAATATTAATTGTAGATTTTTTGTAATTTTCAAAAATATATATTTTAATATGTTAAAACAAAAAATCTAAATTTAGAATATTTAAGAGTGTTTTTTTTTTTTATAAATTTAGCAAATAAAATTTAGCATTGTTTCTTACTTTTATTATAATTTCTTTAGCTAGACTATAATTTCAATAGATAATAAACAAAACATTCATTTCTTATTTTTTAAGCTTATTTAATGTAGTATGCTATTTAGACTCAGAATAAAACATTGAAATATGTGTTATTAGTAATTAATTTGTGTTATTAGTTTTCATTAACTGTTTAAATGTTTCATTCCATTTTTAAAATCTTTATCACATTTCCAAATTGTAATTTATGTTTAAAAAGAAGAAATAAATTGTCTTAAACTCAAACTAATGCTATTATACGTGTATAATTATAACTGCGTTAATTAAAAAGAACAGTTCCAAAAAACTAAGTGTCATATTGTTATCCATTATATGTTATTACAAATGTATTTTGAGTCATTTAAAAAAAAAATTCATCAACAATTGTTTGGGCAGAATTTAAATGCGACATCAATATATCAACACAATTTTTACTAGTATTGATGGAATATGGGAACATTAATTTCTGTATTTGAATCATGATATACAAATAACATTTAGGTTTTTCTGATTTAAAAATTTAAACTGATTTTTATTTTAATGGCACCAAAAATATGTACATATACATCTAAATGATAATAAACAATGATAGGTGGAATATGATGTATAAATATTCTTGATAACGATTCTGAATCTTATCCAACTATGTATCGTGTAAAGTTTCCGACATCTTAGTAATTTTATAGAATGAAATTTTATTAATTTGTATTTTAAATTTAATTAGTTTTAAAAATATTTTTAATTTAGTAATGAAATTTTCTATTGAAAAATGGAAGTTTGTGCACCAAATGTGGTTTCTATTGGTCTTGATTTTATTCCAGTGTGTATTTTAAATCTGATGACTAGATTTTAGATAATAGGTTTAAAAAAGAAATTAAAGGGGTGGTTGGATTAACTGTTTTGATTTTCTAAGAATGGAATTTCAAATTTTCTTTCTAATCTTCTACTCTCCCTCTTCCTGTAGAGTGACTAAGGTTGACTGTAATAGATAGAATGTAATTTACTTGTCTGGATATAGCTTTATACAAGTCTGTGTATCTATGTCCAATTTATTCCTATTTAAGATATGTTATCTGCTAAGTAATTTTTTTTTCCTCTATTCAATAAATACCTTAAATTGCATATTTTATAAAAACAAATTGACATTTTTCTTCCATCTCTAATATTTTTCAGCTGTTTCAGAAAAGTTTAAATACTTCATTCAATTTTTACTTTATAGATGGGTTCTTTTTTTTTTATGTTATGTTTTAAACAAACACATTAAATTGCTTATTTTGAAAATTGGATTGAAATTTTCTATTCTATATTTTGGGAGAAAACAAATTGTGGTTTTCATAGTCTACATTTCTTTTAGTAAAATAAGTCAATTTAGTGGAAGTATTTATTTTTTTTGTTAAATTTATATTTTATTAATTTTTTACTGTTTTATTAATTGCTTTAATACTTTAAAGTCATAAATTATCCTGTTGGTTCCTTATTTTAAGTTGCAAATAAAATTATATTCTTATTTTCATCTCATTGTCTTTAGTATTTGAGAATCATAGAGTAGGGTTGCAATGTAATGGACAAAGAGTTGCACTGTTATCGTTGTTTTCAAATCTCAATGTCCCTAAAGTTTTGAATATACTGAAAATGTCTTCAATTTTTAAATCTAGCCTATTGTTGTTGACTAAATCTAAAATTTCTCCAATCTTTATATATTTTCATGTGTAGTTCAAACATTTATTTATTTATTTATTTTTTTTTTGCATAACTTTGTTAGTTTATAAAGATGTATGTAGATAATTTATTGGAGATAAAATTCATAAACTTGATGTTTAGCATTTTATAGCAAAATCATTAAAACTTATTTAACAATGCTTGATTTATAAATATAAAATAATCATATTATACTTATAAATCTACTTAATTCTTTGAATATCTATATAAAAAAAAAAAATCATCCTAACATCCTTGTAATCAAAAAATGAGGATGTGGATGTATTGCAGAAAACTTTTTTTTTGTACATATTACATACAGAAAGTGGTTTGATTTATCTTAGATGTACATTTTTCATTTTTTTATATATATTTATCAATTGTTATTTTGCCCATAATCATATACAGGCACAGTAGATTTCTCTCCATTTTCTTTTATTAAAACTTCAAGGCATTTATCTAAAATTACAGATGATCCTATAACTTGCAGGAGTGCTCAATTATACGGAATCTAAAATAGAACTGAATAAATGGAATAGGTTCTTTAACTCTGGAATTTTACATGCATATTACTTAGATTATGTATATTTTTTCATATAGCATATGAGAACAATTCATATTTGAATCATACAACATATGAAATATTATATAAGAATTAGTAGCAAAAATTGCTAATTTTTATATTCAAGTATAGCAAGATTCAGATTTTTCTAAAAAATACATTTTGGAAAATGAGCAAACTATGTAAAATAATATTTATTTTAATACAATATTGTATTGTTGTTAATAATTTAATGTTTCAAAATAGCAGGTTTATTGTTGGATTAAGAATTGGATATTTAATTAAATTCAGTAGAAATAGGATCAATTTATCTTAATTATAAATTATCAATGTAATTTTTATCATTTTCAATAGCTAAGATGTGTGTGTGTGTATGTATATATATATATGTGTGTGTATATGTATATAATCTTAGATTTTGTTTTTAATTTTTTTCTCCCTCTGTTTTGTCTGTTGACTGCTGAAAAGATTTATTTTCTTCAACATTTATTATTTCAGAAGATCTCTAAAATTTATTATATATATGCTAGTGAATTACTAATATTTTATTTTAATGTATTGTATTTTACTTTATTATAAAATTAAAAATAGATAGTTTAATGCCCTTTTATCAGATGTCAATTAAATATCAGATTAAACAAATTTCTCTTATTTCACCATTTGTTTTAAAATATATATATAATATATATTTATTGAACAATCAATCTTCAATTAATGTACTTTTTTTTTTTTAAATAAATTTTTAGTAAAAGTTTATACTTATTAATTTATGATCTACCATTTTTTATGAATTGTAAATTTATTTTAAATCGATATAAATTAAATAAAATATTGCTTGCATCTTTTTTTTTCTAACATTCAAATTTCTTATATTATTTTATGCTTATATATATTTCAAATAAGCAACAAATGTTTGATATTGTTAAAAATAATTTTGAATGTCTAGTTCGAATTGATAACATTATTTCAGTTTTATGTTTAATAAAATCTTGCAAGGTTATGAATGGAATGCAACTGTGATTTATATTTCATAAAAACCTAATAGCCATTGTATGAACATAAACTTTTTAGAGACATTTTATGTGTTTACTGTTTTTATGCCATCCTATTTACATTTACACATTCTTTTGTTCAGTAAAATAACTTCATTAATTAAAAAATAAATATAATATTAATGCTTTAGGAATATTAAGATACCGATTATTATTTAATGTCAGTTTACTGTTAAATATTTTATATCTTTATGGATTTCATATTCTAATGCATAATTAATTTATTAATGATAGCAGACATTAATATTTGTTACTTCTATAAATGTAAAATTGTTAACATAAGAAAAATTAATGAGTAATATTAGTTACTAACCTTGTTGTAAACAGTGCATTATATTATTTTATTAATTTTACTATAAATATTCTTTTTTTTTTTCAGTAATGGAATCGCCAGTTAATATTTTTAGAGTGCCTAAATATTTAAATCAGTAAATTGTTATGTATTTCATTATTCAATTAATTATTCATCAAAACTTTAACAAATTTTTATTTTTAATATAGGGTCTTTTCGTCTTGTTAAATTGAGACGTTTGAGCCTTAGTGATAATGAGATTGGAATATTACCTTCGGATATTGCAAGCTTGGTGAATTTAGTTGAATTAGACATCAGTAAAAATGGTTAGTATTTATAAAACATATTAACAGTTGTATATAAATATTTGAATATCTTTTCATTATACCATTTTTTTTTTTTTCAAGTTTCATTGAATAACATTTATGTAATTAGTACTCATTGTAATAGTTTAAGTGGAAAAAAAAAAAAAAAAGAGTGTTTAATATTTTCTTCAGTATTTTTGTATAAATAGCACTAAAAATTGTCTTAATCACTGATATTATTTCTTAAATTGTTAAAATCTTTGAAATAATAATTTTCATTTTTTTGTGTAGATATTTCAGACATTCCTGAAAATATCAAGTTTTTAAAGTCTCTGCAGAATGCTGATATAAGTAATAATCCATTAGCAAAGTATGATATTTTGTTTATGTATTTTCTCTTAATTTTTTTTAACAGTATTTAAATTATAATTTTTTAACAGTAGTAAGTTTTTACACTGATACAAATTTTTTTCTTTGGTTTTAGTAGTAACATGTAAATAAATATAGTTAGTTATTAATTATGATGATTGATTTGTCATAATTATATTAGTGTAGTATAAATACTTGCAAAATAATATGTGTATGAAAAATATTATCGGAACAATTGATTATTCTTTTACTTTGAAATATAATGTTTTGAAAAATACTCAATTGATTATAATTGAAATTGGGAAAGGAAGAAATGTAGATTGAATTTATTTATTAAAATTAAGGAAAGAAATTAAATTTATTTATTGCCTAAATAAAAGTTCAGTCAAGAAATGTTAATTATTAACTTTTAGTTGACTTATTACGACATTTTGTCACTTATAAATTGGACAAAAAAAAAATTGTATACCAGAAAACATATCCTACTAATTTGGTTATCGAGACAAAATTGTAGAAGTTCTTATTTTTTTTTTTTTTAAACCATATAAATAATAATTCTTTATGTACAATTTTTTTCATAATTTATGTGAGTAAATAAGTACTGCTATTTCTTTTAAATAATTATACTGTGTTGTATTTTCACTAAATTGATTAAGCTAAAAATTCTATTTTCTGTTCTAAATAATTCTGCAAGCTGCAAATTAATGAAGTAACTTATCATCACTAAGGTGAATGGCAGCAGATGATGGTTCATTTAAGTCTACTATAGACTTATAACAATGGGTTTTCTGTCTATCCTTCATAGTAATACCACACATGAACATAATATTTAGCAATGTGTTAGGAGAAAAAGAATGGAACTAAGTTTAAAAAATATTTCAATTTTCTATATGCTTGTAAAAAATTAATATGTTTCTGATAATGGATGAATATTTAAACACCAACAAAAGAGAAGAAAATTTGAACTGTCTGTCATAACCCGTATAATTATTTTCTGTAGACTATTATTTATCAGGTTATTTTTTGAAGTGAAAAAACAAATTATGCATTTTATCCTTATCTGCTGCCTATTTCTTTATGAACTATGTACTTCGGAAGTGCTTTTCTATATTTAATTACCGAACTTCATTAATTTGTTTGAGGATTATCTTGGGCTTTAAAAAAAAAATTTCATGCTGCTTGTGCTTAATTTAAAATGAGTAATTTTGGTTTTAAATTCTTAGGATTGGTGTTTTTTGTTAGTGAATTAATTACAACCACATACAAATAATAGCTTTAGGAAATTCTGTAGCCTATTGGCTTTAGGTGAAATATTGCTAGATACGATAGAAATAAGAACTTTAAGGTTAATAAATGAACAAATGTAGGCCTTTTGTCACTGTTTCTAAAAAAAAAAAATATTTTAGCCTTAAGGAGAGGTAATGATTTTTTTTTATCAAGCAAGAATGTGCTTTTATGAAAAGGTGCTTATGAATAATTTATTTTAAGATAATTATTTGTTTATTCCTTGAGTAATAACTAAAAACATTTCCAACAAATAAAACTAACATTTTTTTTAATTCATAAATTGAACAAAAATGTACCATTTATTAAGTTAAAATTTTTGTGTTAGGATTAATATCCAATTTGTTAATAAATGTAAATTTACAAATGAACAAATTCAGTAATGTGTTTAAATCATTTGAAAGAAGGCTCAGTCATGTTGAATTGCATATTGAAATAGGATGTACTGTTTTTGCAAATAATGAAAATGTCATGCAAAATAAAAACAAATTTCAGCTTTTAATTTTCTATAAAATATCTTTTAAAATTATAACATCCATGTAGTTAAAAATTTTAAGATCTCTTGGTGATACAATTACTTTGAGGGAAGTGATAATCTGATTCTATTAAACATGGTACTTTAATGTTAAAAATTTGTCCTATCAATATTTATCACAAAGTTGTACATGAACAATAATGTGCCATGAAATATCAGATGGGTTTTTATAATAAGTATACATATGATGTACTAAAGTTATGTGTTCTGAAAAGTGGTAAAGTTTTCAGAATCAACATGTTGGCAAGTATATTAATGGTTAATTTTCACTTTGTTTTCTCTACTTTCCTATTTTTTAAATTTTGTTTTTGTCTGAAATTAAGCATTTATTAATAATAGTATCATCTTAAATTCATCTTTATCTTTCCTACATTTTTTTTTATTTTATATTATTCTCCCGAAATTTATATATTTGCTAATAATATCATTTTATAGGATTTTGAAATTGACATGTGTTTTAATAAAGTTACATTAAGCAAATGTTTATATATTTTTACAACTTACCTGCATAAAAAAAATAAATAAACCTTTGAGTTTTCAGAAGTGTTTGGATATATTTTTAGTTTAAGTATGTTTTGTAATTTTAAGACTTATTTTATTTTTAATTGATAAAGTAGTTTATCATGAGGCTTATATGTATATTATATTTATAGGTTGCCTGCTGGTTTTGTGCAACTGAAAAATCTAACAATTTTGGGTTTGAATGATATTTCACTTTCTCGATTGCCTAATGATTTTGGAAAGTAAGTTTTAAATTTAACTTTGATATTTTATGAATGCACATACAATAATAAATTATTAATATTTAACATATCAAATTATATTTTGTCTGCAGTCTTTCAAATCTACAATCTCTAGAGCTTCGAGAGAATAGCATTAGAACACTACCACCTTCATTTTCAAATTTAACCAAGCTTGAAAGACTAGACTTGGGAAGCAATGAAATTTCAGAATTGGTAAAATATTTTTTTAATTGTTATAAACTTTTTTTAAATAGAATTAATACAAATATTTTAATTTGAATAGCTGGAAAGTATTAACTTTATAAGATGTTCTCTTCTAGCCTTCTCTGATTGGCGAATTGGTGAGTCTTCAAGAGCTGTGGCTCGATTGTAATGAATTATTTACTTTGCCATCAGTGAGTGAAGATTTCATTATATAAGTTATTCTCCCTAAATGAAATTATGAAGAGTATCAGTTTTACATCTGCTGTATTATTTTGATGTACATTTTTTTTAGGAAATTGAAAATCTGAAAAATTTGGCATGCTTGGATGTCAGTGAAAATAGATTGGAATTTCTGCCAGAAGAAATTGGAGGGTTAGAAAAACTTGACAGATCTGCATTTGTCTCAAAATTGTCTTGAATCTCTACCAGAAGGCATTGGGAAATTGTTAAAACTTACAATATTTAAGGTAAAATATCAAAATATGCTTCTATTTTTACAAAAAAAAAAAAAAAAAAAAAAAACTCCCTCTCTTAAATCCTACTGTTTTTCTTTCTAGGTTGATCAAAATCGCCTCCTTTCTCTCACTCCAGAAATTGGAAATTGTGAATCTCTTCAAGAACTTATATTAACAGAAAACTTAATATCAGAACTGCCTTCCTCTATAGGAAAACTTGTAAACCTTACAAATCTAAATCTGGACAGAAATAGATTATCACAAATACCGTCTCAGATTGGTAATCTTACAAGATTAAGTGTTTTGTCTTTGCGTGAAAATCGTTTAAACTTTTTACCCGAAGAAACAGGAATGTTGAAAGAACTGCATGTACTAGATGTCTCGGGAAATAGGTTCGTATTTGATGAACAAATAATAAATCACATTATTTGGTTAGATTAGATCTATTTTTTTTTTTTTTTTATATATATATTCTATTCTGTTTTTCGAATAAACTCTGTTCTAATACTTTATATTGTTTCTGTTATTTATTATACTATCAAGATATATATATATATTTTAAATTTAGTATTATATGCTTTTTTATAATCTATCTAAAAGCTTACGTTATTTATAATTTGTTGCTTTTCTTAATTTTTAGAAATCTTAGGAAATTTTTGTCAAGCTGCAAATATTAGAAGTTTAATTTTCTAATTAAATTCCAATGTGATAATACTTTTCTTTTAATAACTGCTCATTCATGTAGCGAAAAGTTAGTACTTAGCAATGTGTGAAAACCGAAGCACTTGTATCATAAACAGAACACCCAAGTTAGGTTTCCCAAAATAAAGTGACACTTATATATTGTTTATCCAATAGAAGCTTTTTTTTTTCTTTCTAATGCAGCAGGCAAATAGATCGTGATCTTTTTTATGTCATAAGGGCTGCACCGACGTTACTCACTTTGCAATATGCAGGGGGCGCATGTAAATTGAAGATAAGCCACGGACGCGGAGTAACGATGCCCCCGTAATGCTCTACGATCAGGGATCTATGGTTTAAACTGGATTCCGAACCACTACAAACACCCATGGCAACGGCAGGATTTGAACCCGATAACTGTGGTACAGAGCGCTAACCACTCGGCCATCAGGCCTCCCAATAAAAGCCATAAATGTTAAAATTTTTGGATTGCCTTTTTTATAGGATTCTGTCATTTGAGCTACAGGATAATGCTTATTCATCCATATGTGTACCATATAGCCTAAGGCAGACATAGCATTATGCCATTAGTTAAGTAAGAGATGAACTATCTGGTTCCATCTAGTTGAGAGAGGGACTATTAACATGAGTTTCTTTCATTAGCTAACTGTTTTAAAAACTGCACAAGGCTTCTATAAAAGAAAAGTTCCTAAAAGCGTGTACTTCATTGCAGTATGTTCTCATAAATACAATTAAGAATTAAATTAAGCACAAATATACTTCCCTAACATTTATCTGGGAATCATGTAATTTAATGATCCTAATTAGAAACAAAAAATAATTTGTTTACTTTATCTTCAATCATATCTAAATTTTTAATCATATTTTTAAAAAAAAAACAATATTACCAGTTTTTTAATATGATCAAACAAATAATGATAACATATCAACAGGAATAAGGAGAAAAAAAATTTACTTTGTGTAAGGGCTTATTAAAATAAGATTTTTACAAATGATATAATTTTTATAAATCAAATAATTGTGTAAAAGTTTTTGTTGAAATCATCTAATTATATTGAAATTATGTTTCAGATTGCAATATCTTCCTATCACAATAACTGCTTTGAATTTAAAAGCACTTTGGTTAGCTGAAAATCAGGTTTGTGATTTTTAAATGTCTTATGGTGATTAATTAAAATTACTTGTTACAACATCTTTGTAGATAATTTGTAAATTCTGTTTAGATAAGACTTAAGTCGGAAGTATTTATTTTTCAGAAAAAAATGATCTTTGTTAGAAACTTTTATTTACTTTTAATAAATTTAAATTAAAAAAAAAAAAAATTGAATGTATTCCAAGTTTTAAACACTAAAGTTTTCAAGTTAATTATTTTTTATATTCTTACATCTTTTATATCTAAAATAAAAATAAAAAAAAAAAATCTTAGCTTCATGTTTCTTAATTCTGAAACATTTTATCTAGTAATATAATATGCATGTTACATAATTTAATTTAACTATACTTGTTTATTATGATGTGTGAACATGATGTCCTGATTAGAGGTCTGTGGTGTCTGCAAGAGAAGTGAAGCCATAAAATAAAAAATAAGTAAGAGTATAAGTTATTTAGAACAAATTAATCTCCTCGAATAAAACAGACTTCAAAAACTTTTACTTAAAATAAAGGCTTATTTTCACATGATTTTATTTATGCATATTTTAAAACTGTCACAAAATACTACAATGTCCAAAAAGTAAGACCAATTTTCAATTTAAATTTCCTAGGCATATGTTTTTTTTTTTTTTAAGGTTGTTGGCACTGTCCTTGACATCTGTGTGAAATTTCATGCCAAAATATTCATTAGTGTTTGAGTTATGCCTTTCCGGCTGTCTTTAAAAGTCTGATTTAATTGAACAAGAACATGCATTAACTTTTGTTTGCAGAAACATAGAATGTTGCAGAAGGCATTCGGTAAGCATTCCTATATCTGAAAGAAATGTTTAGAAGTGGTAAAAACAGTTCAGAGAAGGAGCAGAGAATGCGTTGAAGATGAAGAGCCCTCTGGTCAACCTCAACCAATGAAGCTCATGTTAAAAAAAATTAAGAATTTGGTGCCTTCAAACTGTCGATTTACAATTAGAGACATTGCTGATGATGTTGGAATTTCAAAATTCCATTTTAAAAGATGTTTTGGGCCTCAAATGCATCAAATCTCGATTGGAACCGAAAACACTGAATGCACCAGCTGACGCTGCATTGATTCTTCCTGACTTTTTCGCCAAAAATAAAATCCATATTGTTCCACAAACACCATATTCACTTGATTCAGCATCTTGCTACTTTTGTCTATTCCTTAAACTCAAAAGACCACTCCTGGGACAGCGTTTTGAGTCGATTGAAGAGACATTTTAAAAATCGGCAGAATCAGTTTTATCACCCCCACAAAACCAAGCGTACCTCAAACACTAATGTTTTGAAGTCAGATTTCGTACAGATGTCAAGGACAGTGCCAACAACCATTTGCATACCTGCATGTGTATTTGTTCTGCAAAAGTATGTTCACATATGATAAATTGAAATTTGTGGAAGGATTTCAGTTTTTTTTACATATATTTCATTGAATTTGTCTATTTGAATTGTATTAAATGTACTCTTATTTGATTTTGATGAAAAGAAATTATTAGATTTAAGTCTTTATTATCTACAAAAATGTAAGAAGAATTAAATTGTGTGCAGAATTTGAAATTTAAATATGAACTTACTATTAATTTCATCAGTATTTTTCTCCTTTCTTTTCAGTCGCAACCAATGTTGAAATTTCAAACAGACATCAATGAACGAAATGGTGCTAAAGTCTTAACTTGTTTTTTATTGCCACAACAAGAATATCATCCTGAAAGCATGGGTAAGTTAATAAATGTTAATACTATTTAAAATAAAAAAGTAAAATTAGTTATTAATATTTACATTTCAAGCATGTTATATAATGTTACCATTCAGGTAAATATATATATATGAAGGATAAAAAGTTAGAGTAATATATTTCATGTACATTTTTATACCTGGATTTTATTTTGTTTTCTTCAGAATGATATGCTGCGATAATTGTAATATCTTTCAAGCCTACAGTACCATAATAACCTATTGGAATTCAAATTATAAAATAATATATAGTTCTTTATCAGAACACATTAGTACAACATATCTGAATGAATATAACTTAACATTTAGATTCAAGACTATTATTTGTTTAAATAGGGGATTATTTGTGTTTACTTGATGTTCATATTTTCTTATTTATGTATGATAACAAATGTAAAAAATTATATAATATATACTGTATTGAAGGCTATTCTGCTGTAACATAATTTGCTTGTAATACTATTAATCTGTTTATATAGTGCATTTATGTGTAATTTCTCGGGTTGAAATGCATTTGAATTATATATTTTTTTCAGTTTGTACATATACATTGTTACTACCTACTGTGAAGAAAATTTAATTGATAAAGGATCTTCTTATTGGGGGGGCATTCTTTTACCTGCATTATGGTGGAATTGTACTGTATTTGGCTTTCTTGAAAATTAAAAAGAATTTTTTTTTTTTTTTTTTTTTTTTTTTTAATATATTACTTACGTCAAAGAGTTCCTTGAATGATTTTGTATACTTTTATACATTGAAGTTATTCTGTCTTCAGTGTACTCTGCTCTTGTGTACACATACTTGCCCTACCATTTATATTAATATTGAATAAGTTTCTGTAATCCAATATTTTAAGATATCATCAGTTCTCTAGCCACATTTTAAATAATTTCTTCAGATTTCAATAAGCTTTGGTTGGCATGAAAGTAAGATAAATGCAATGGGTATTTAAGAACAACTAAGTAATATTTAAGAGCTCCCTGTAAATAACAAACTTCCAAGTAAAGTTCTGTATTCATGTTTTGTTGATGTAAAATGGAGTTTAACCAAGACATTTTTGTGAAAAATATCTGAAGTATCACTTTTCACTTGTTCTCATCAGTAATGGATATTGAAAAGCTCCTCCTACAGTGATTGTCCTCAAAATGCCTGAATTATGAAGTATTATTACTAGTATATGCATTAGTTTAATTTCTTCGTTTCCTTATATTTCAGTCAATATTTGAAGCCTTTTAGAAAGCATTTGTTGAATTTCAAAATTGTACAATGGAAAATAATTTACTTTTGTTATATATACTTCACTTTTGTTTGAACTCACTCTTATTTATTACAAATATTATTAATTTGTGTATTTGTAGAAAATCTTCTTAGAGATAGTGGTGAACAAGATAGTCGCTTAAGTTGGGACCAAAAGAATGAAAAAAATGATCGAACATCTTTTGTTAAATTTGTTGAAGATGAGAAAGAACTAGATGACGAGGACAAGGAGGTAATTTTTTTTTTTATTTTAGAACTATGATTTATTTTATTTTTCCTCTTAGACGTATGCATTTATTTTTTATGTAGTCTGATATGAATTTACATATGATTTGAAAAATAATTTATTTATCAAAAAGTTGTAAATAAATCTTTTTAAAATTATTGATATAATTTCAAATATAATGATGCTCAATAATGAAATCTAGATGTCTTTTTTTTTTTATATTTTAATGATAAATTGTTATTAAATAAGTCATCTTTAATCAATTTGTAGGTATGATTCTTTGTATTTGCTTAAATCTCAGAATTCCATATTAGTAAAATTGTAATAACAATTGTATAATAAAGTCTTATTTTTATTTTGGAAATGAAATGATTAAAAATATTTTGCGATTGAAATTGATTTGTATGTGTGTGTTTATTTCAAGTATTATTAATTATAAAAAATAATGGTAAGTTAGTAATAGCTGTTTTATATTTGCATCTAGTACTATTAACGTGAATTATTTTTTATTGAAGTTTTGGGCTGTGTATTTTGAATTTAGGAAATATATATATATATATAATAATTAATATCTAGTTCCACATTCTTAAATTGTAATAGTTAATTCAGTATTGCTAGTTTTTTCAGTAACTTTAAAGTGTGAAATTTATGAATAGATTTTATCCAATATAATCCTATGTATGTATATTTTACGTTAAGAGTTGAAAACAATAAAAGATTTATTGAAATTTGGGGGGGGGGCAATTCATAAAAATTTCTATCATTTATCATGAAAAATTAGTTTGATTGTAAATTAAAAAAAAATATTTATAGAAGTAGAAATTGATAAAAGATAACATACATTTTTGTATTTCATTTGAATTTATTTATTTATTGAAAGTATTGATAAAATTTTAATCTTGAAGAAACATTTTAGGTTCATCAATTTTTTAAATTTGTAGATAATCAGGTTTTTCACAGAAGACTGTTGTGAATCTAACTTCGTTAAAAAAGGTCCGTTATTTCACTGCCTTGTAAACCATTGAGTACTTGAAGTTTGTCGCTTAGCTGACAATCACTGCCTAATTTTGCATGAATAGCTGAGCTAGTTTATAATTTTAAAAAGGCAGCTTTGTTTTTATAGCTAAATTTCTGCTGGGCTGTTGCTTCTAGCATTTATTAATTCAAAAGTAGTTAGGAATAAAAGAATAAACAACAACAAAAGAAATAGAAAACAATGTCAGGGGGAGTTATATTATTCAACTACTGTTTTAAATGACATATTTGAAATTTTTATAATGAAGTAGTAAATAATCTTTTTAATAAAACTTGCTATGAATCTCCAAAATAAGTATTTGTTGCATTGTTTGTCAATGTAAGATATTTATAATTTTAGCTGTATAATTTACAATACCCATGTTTAAGTTACCCATTATTAATTTTGTTTTATATTAATGTAATTGGGGGAGATTTAAAATTATATTACTTAATAAAAAGTAATGGTGATTGGATTTTTAGTTATTAAAAGAAAAATAGGATTGTATTGCTGAACAAATTGAAACAATTTGTTGTACTATCAGCATATTTTAATCTATATTTCTTCTGTTATAGTATAACTATGATATATTGATACTAAAGAAAATGTTGTTTGGAAAATTTGAAATAAATTATCTATTATACCAGGTAATGGATAATTTTTACATCAAAATTCCATTGTTATATTCTTTTCCCATTCATGTAAATAAGGAGGATTGAATGGAAATACCTTTACACTGTTATTGATTGATAACTAATACTCCATGATTTAAAATTTTTATTATTCATTTATATTAAAATGGTTTAATAGTGTAAATTATCTGTTTAAGTATTAGTTTAAAAAGAATTATATTTCAGCTTGTGAGTGTCCCTTCCCCCTAGTGAGTTAGATGGCGCTTCAATTCATTGCATGCTTTTTTTTTTTTTTTTTTTTTTCCTTTTTTGTATTTTTCAGTACTATTTTTGTTTTCCCTTTTGTTTTTAGACTCAATTTGTGCGGCATGATACACCACATCCACGAGAGTTAAAAGCTAGGCACAATAAGTTGCTTGTTAGCAAGTCTAAAAACATTGATGGTCATGTTGTGGCCCATGAAGAGGTATGCACCTGCATTGCTGTTTTGAAAGCATAACACTAAAAATCACAATCATATGTTTTTACAGAATTTTTTTTTTTAATGTTATATTATTAAATTCATTGATGCTTTATTTTTAATGTGGATTTAAATTATTTTCTGTAAGTTTAATGTCGTCTTTCAAATTGGCAGATTAATCTATAGTTAAATTAATGACTTTTTATTACTGTTACAAATCCAGAGTTCCACATAAGCTAAAAATTCCTACAAAAGAAATTTTTAGATGATTGGTTTAAAAATAATATATGATGGAATAAAACATTATGATCCGACAGTGATGTATTATATTGTTGAAGAGTCTATTGATATGTCATTCATGTACTTTTAGAAAAAAAAATGTACCTAAAGAAAGGGTTTAACACTTTTGACTACTGGTCACATCAGGGTGTGTTCATAGTTATTTCCTTATTGTAAAAATGGGATTTTCTCAAAAGACAACTTATTTTTTTAATTATGATAGAAAAGTGTTAATAAAACATGGCTATGTTAATGATAATAAATACTAAGTAATATTTAAGCCTTTCTTGCTAGAATATTTCGACTATATGCCAGAGCATGATATGCACTAGAACTGACATTTCAGAAATAATTTTACGTTATATTATGGCTTATGTGGCTTAAAAATGAAATAAAATAATGAAATTAAGTGAAGAACTATCGTTTGAACAACTCATATCACAAGATTTTTTAATAACTAATAAAGTTATGAATTCGAAGCCATATGCAATTACAGCTAACTTCTAACCTTAACTCCATACCAATGCTAGGATACATATCTAACATACATTTTCGATTGAAATAGAGAATAAATGTCATGGTACAGCTCTTCCCACATAACTGGCTAAGGAGACATCTTCCACACCCTGTGTTAAAGCGTAATTGGTTCTTTAGCATTGCAGTGTTACACACTGGCATGAAATTGGCAGCAAAAGTGTTAAAAAAGGTTTGAAATTTATAGAGAACATGTCATTAAAAATTGCTTCTTTAAAAACATGTTTATGCATGAAAACTTAACTTATAATATAATTGACTTCTTAATTTTTTTCTTTTTATATTACTTACATTGCATCAGAAATAGTTTCAAGTGTTGCTCTATACTATGAAATATATTTGTTATAAAATAATTTAA
This sequence comes from Caerostris extrusa, assembly GCA_021605095.1. Lineage (NCBI taxonomy): Eukaryota > Metazoa > Arthropoda > Arachnida > Araneae > Araneidae > Caerostris > Caerostris extrusa. The sequence goes on along the minus strand of BPLR01010253.1, from coordinate 45,230 downwards.
TTGGTATGCTCTAACTGCATTGCATACTTCAATTTTATCGTAAAATATCATTTTCATGAAGTAATAATATTCCAACTTTTAACTATTTGTAATTATGAGCTTTGGGGAAAAAAATATATATATATTTATGCATATATATCGATAAACATGTAATCTGTAATGGTTACGACATTAGTCTCATGTTTCTTTTCATAGTAGTCAAGGAATTAGATGACTATTCAAAAAGTACATAGAAATTTTATGATTTCATCATTGCATGTTTTAGCTTAAATTTTATAGTATCTATAAATATCTTTATCCAAATTAACATGAATTATTAACTATTTGTATCTTATTATATAAAGATGCCTAACTTTATATTAGCAGTTTACATATATATATATATATATATTTGATTTATGATATTTTTGTCATTTTATGCTTTCTTTATGAATTCTATTTCATATCAAAGAGGGTGTTATTTTTCCCCCGTGTGGCAACTCTGGACGAAAAAAATTAATATGTAATATTTAACTATATCGCTGCATCAGACCTTTTCTTTAATTGCATAGAGATTTATTTTTTAGAAAGGAAATGAAGTTGTTGATAGCTTTCGGCCACAAAGGTCTAGTATAACATCTGTAACATCTTCAAGTTCAGAGACTTCAGCTACTCAATTCAAAGGTAAGAATAAAAATAAATATATTTAATCTGTCAGTATGAAAAGTTACTTTATTTAAAGTTTGAATTTTAAAAAGGAATTAAAATGTGAAATTTAAAAATTTTTTTTTTTTTAGATTTTATCATTTTTTTTTTTTCTTTTTTAATATTAAAATAATAAATTTCATGAGTTCTGTTATTGACGCCTTGTAAAGAATTTAAAGCCATTTTTTTAATAACACTGATTTGCTATTTAATTTTAAGGGGGTTTTTTTGTATTGAATTAATTGAATATGCATATGCTCTTATCACATTTTCATATCTATAATCCATGGACAATTATTATCTACTCTTTTACCATATACCAATCGAGTTCTGTTTTTATGAAATTAAGATGTTTTTCACTTTTAAAGAGTATTTTTGATTCTGTAATTTTATTTCAAAATTATTTTACAAATTTAAAGTAACAGAAAATCTGAAATAATATGTATGTAAAAACTGCAGTTTGAAAAAAAGATAATTTTTTTTTTTGATAATTTGTGGTTTTCAAATATACTTAATAGATATAAATCTTATCAGTGTCATGATTAATAATTAATCTTGGCTTCTGTAACAATTTTTAATTCTTAACTCATCCTTATTTATATTCTATCCAAACATTTCCCAAATCTTCAAATAATACCACATAAATTACATACCATATTTTGCTTACTTTTGTAAAGGTTTTATGAAATTTCACAGTAAAAATGTTCACCGCAACCTATAATCTACACTCTGAAATTCTAAAGATTTTTAAATAATCATTGACATAAAATTACAATACATAAACAATTGTAATTATTATTATAAGTAGGTAACTATAATCCTTGAAAAATCATAAATATCTATTAGTCATATCAAAAACCATTAAGACTTAATTTTTGTATGTGTCATATATTTCTGAATGCAAGTCAAGAGTAGTGCGTTTTTCTTTTAAAAAAACACCCTAAGTTCAATAATTAAATCTCTAAAATAAAATGTCAAATAATAACAGTGATAGGGTTACCGAGGTTATAACTATCTGAAGTTAGTACATTGTTTTCATTCAGTTGTTTTGTATATGATCTGTGTTAATTTTATTTTCTATGCAATTTTATTTATTATATGAAAATATATTTTCTTATTATTCTTTTAGAATAGGAAACGATATTATCGTATAACAAATTTCAAACTACATTCTGTTATTTCTGGTTTACTTTTAAAATGGCTGGGTGTAAATTTCGCTAATATCGGATTTTTTTGTTTTCACAATAATGCAACAATTTCGAAAATAAAACTATTCGTTTTCATAAAACAAGTAACTCATTCCCTTAAAAGTCAATGTTTCTTCATAATCTTAAGAAATATATATATATACATATACAATTTATTACTGTTATATGGCTAAAGGAAACAATTTTAGAAAAAAAATTACTTTTAAGAACTAGACTAACTTACTTACTAGAATTTTACTTTTAATAAATTTTAGAAAAAGTTCTTTTTTTTTTCCCGAGATTAGCCGATTTGATATATAAGCCAACATCCATAATTTATCTTCACAAATTCTAGAAATTCTCGGCTTATACATGCCAAGAATTCTAACTTACAAAAAAATTATATTATGAATTCTTTTATTTTAAAGACTGCTTTTGCTTTTCCAGATGCTGTACAAAGTTTGGCTGATATTCCAGATTCAGATGATCTTCCAGAAGCTGATCAATTACCTGAGGAAAATGTGGAAGATCCCGATGTTGCACGTCCTTTATACCGTGCTCAGACCAGGGAAGATTTGTTAGATGAGGATTCTGCTGAGGAGAGTTCTGAAGTTAATAGTTTTTCATATATATAAAATTCTTAGATGAAGGGATGAAGTTTTAATGATTGAGGGCTGTTAATAGTAGATATTCAATATGTTTGGCTGTTATAGTTGCCTAATTTTGCAAATATTACTTATAAAATTTATGGTGCATTCTCAGAAATTGTTAAACTTGCTTTAAATTTTTAATGATCAATGATGATCTCTTACAAATTTTGATGACTATCATGCTTTGATATTCGGTATTTATCAGCATTCAATTTTTACATTAATGCTGATATTGTTTTGAATATATCATGATAATGTTGCGTCTTACCATCAGTCTTTGTATGTATGTAGATATATATCTATATATATGATAGTGAGATAAGCTAATTTATGATTCCTTTGCTGCTCATATTTTCACCACTACTGCCCAAAAAATATATTGTGCATGTAAAAATACACATATACAATACATTTATTGCATGTAAAAATACATTTATTGCATACAATGTTTAACCTCTATTACATCAAAATGTGTTTGATATCACTGTGCAACAAAGAATTAAATGAAATGTAGTTATGTATAGAATCACTTTGGGGATCTAAAGGATCAATTGATTTTATTTAATGTAATTAGAGTTGATATGTGCTTAATATAAAAAAAAAAAATCTCTTTCTTGACATTTGCTGGGTTGTAGCAACTCATAAGCAAACAAAATGATCTAAAATTTATAAATTGATTAGGGATAGATTTGTTTTATCTTTATATATTTCTGGTTTGGGTTTTTTTATTATAAGAGTTAAAAATGTAACTAAAATGTAAAGTCTCATTTTGTTGTATGACATCTCCACTAGATGTTTTGCTACTGTTAAAATCGAATTTTAAAAAAGAAATAAAATTATTTTAAAGCTAACAAAAAGAAAATCTGAATTGAATAGATTTTCAGCCAAATGTAAACTATACAGGTATCATATTTTTATCTAAAATGTATCTTGCTTTAGTATATTAATTATGGCCAAATAGATTATTAATATTAAGATAAATTTATTCAGATTAAAAAATAATCTAAGAAACTTGCTTCTTGATGGAATAAATGCATATTTAGTAACATCTATTCATTCAAACAGAATGACAGAAAATTTGAAAAAGAATTTTATAATTATAAGATTTGTTACAATACGTTTTTCATCATTTAAGTTATTCTTATAAAATTATATTGAATTATCTAAGTTTTTAATAGAATTGTTGAAAATTTGGTGATCAAGACATTTCAAATAAAATGCTGTTGAAAATTCATTACATTTATAAATTTCTAATAGAATGTTTGGTTTTTAAATAGGAAGATGAAGATGAAGAAAAGCATGTTGGTTTTGATTCAGACGTTGAAGACCAAAGTGATCGACCCAACAAATTGCATCGTCGAGATACTCCACATCATTTAAAAAATAAACGTATCAATCTCATTGATTCTCAGAAAGATCATGAGAAGGTAACTTTAGAATCACAGGTAGTGCTATGTTCATTGACATTTATAATTAAATTAAATTATTCCAAAATGAGAAAATGGATTGATTTAATTTTGTACTAAGTACTTATTAATTTTTCTTTATTATCATTTCTTGCATTTTTTCCTATATGGAAGAATTAAATCAGTATGTAGCTTTTTTCTTCCTTGGATTTATTTTTAAGGTGCCTATGTCTGTTCTAAAAACTGCCAATTTGAGAGGATTAATTTATTAATATTGCTGGAACGAATGCCTAAAATAAGTTGGATACATATCCAATTATATTACCATGTTTATATTTATTAAAATGAATAATAGATTAAAATTATAAATTGCTATGGAAAAGAAATTAAATAAAGTTACAATATGAAGGAATTTGAAAACAAATTCTAAAAATTATAAGAATATCTAAAAGTGAAGTAAAGTATGATTTCCTTTCCTCCCCCTCCCCTCCTCATATTTGGGTAAATATTTGCATTATTAAATATATATATATTCTCTAACTAACTTTATTTACTTATCAGTAAATAAAGTAAAATATGCATTTTGGTAGAAAATTTTATTAAATAAAGAATCTTAAAGGTAATCTAAAAAAAAAAAATAAAAATTGTGTTAATATTGTACATTGAATCAGATTTAAACCATATTAAATTGCAAGTGCTATTCATTTATGTAAATTAAAAATACTATATACAATAAATGCAAAAACAAGTTTAAAATTATTAATTCCATATTATCTTAACAAAATATATAAGATGATATAACTAATTTATGTTTTGTTAACCTTCTTTTTCCCTTAGGTCTTAGCAATATTAGCTCAAGCTGAAAGAAAAATTTTACTGATGATGTTCCATCTATTAATTCATCTCCTTTACCTCACGATTCAGATATGGAAAAGGAACCTCTTAATTCTAATGGTATATTTGTTTTTTAGATTTCTTTCTGTATTTGTTTCTCCTCAAATAAAATTTAAAAAAATATATATATATATATATATATATATATATATATATATATATATATATATAGAATGAATCATATATTCATTTACAGCTATGTATTTTTTTCTTCCTAATTATAAGAGTTGTAAATCATCTATAGTAGCAAGCATATCATAACCATCTGAGTTTTTAATTAGATTATCTACCATATATCTTCTTGTAGATAATTTTTTTCTCACATATCTACTTACCATTCCACAGCAATCGCTTTTCACCAGAAGTATTTACTCATTAAGAAGGTTTGCTTTTAAGTTTCATTTATGTATTTTTTTTTTTTATATTGATTCTTCCTTTCTTTATTTAAAGGTATTGAAGAAAAATCTCTGAATACAGAACCTGAATCAGAAATGGAAATTGTCATTCACAAAACAACCTCTGGCCTGGGTTTAAGTATAGCTGGGGGTATAGGATCTACTCCATTTAAGGGAAATGATATGGTAAGATTGATTTGTTTTTCTTTTCCTTTCCAGTATTGCGTTGAGTCTGAATAAGTCAATTCCATACTAAAAATGTTTTCTTTTTAGTACCCAATGCCATTTTCTTCATATGGAACTTCTATAAGATTCGCACAAATAGAACATGTAAAAACTGTCTTCACACTCCCTCCCCCTTAAATAAAAAGTAGAAGGGAAAATCTTGTGCATGTGTACATACATGATAGACCGCGACCTTTTCTGTTATATATTCTTTTTCTTTACTACAGATTTAATTTGTGTTATATAATGGATTTAGATTATGATAATAATTATTACTGGTATTAATTAATTTTAATTTGATTTTTAGGGTATTTTTTGTATCTAAAGTTATCCCTAATGGTCCTGCTGAAACTGCTGGATTACAAGTTGGAGACAAAATATTGTCTGTTAGTGACCTTTTTTAATAACATTATTTATTTATCTTTGATAATTTCTTTACTCAAATATTAATCAATAAATATTTTTAGGTTAATGGAAAAGATCTGGAAAATGTTACACATTTTGATGCTGTGGATGCTTTGAAAACAGCTGGAAGTACTATGATTATGCAAATTAAAAGGGATTCTGGATCAACTGTACCAAATGTAAATATCGATACATGCAGTGTTTCTTTGTGTTTTATAATTTATAAAAATTATTTTATAAATCTATTACTTTTAATAAATAATTTGTACTTTTAGTGATGGGAAAAATAAACTAGGTTTATTATGCATACAAATAATTTTGCTTCATATAAGAAGGAAAAGCATTATTAATTATAATTATAGGTTTCTGAATATGTGTATTTTATTATGGAATAATAATAAATTTTTAGGATGTTTTAGTATTAAAAATTATTGAACACTTTTCACAGATAAATTTTTAAGTATTAGATTTTCTTTTTGCTTATTATTTATAATTTGAATAAGTATAATATATTTTAATTTGTTGTAAACTTAATTTTAAAGAAATATATGTATAAATTTTGTATACATGTCTTGTTTATATAAATGTACAATTTTATTTTTGTAAATGAGAGAAAATAAATTTTCATAAGTTTTATATTTTATATTTAGACCATAAATAGATTTGTTTTATGTTATGATGAAATTAAAATGTATAGTAATTTTTTTATTTATTATATGGTTTTTAGTTAACTTTTTGTTTATTTCTCTTTTTAGTCACCTCTGGAATCACCAACTAGTAATAGTCTAGAAAATGGCAATGTTGAAGAAGCATATCATATTCCCGAGAGTGAATTGAAAGTAGATTCTGTAAAGCAAAATCATAAGCTTGCATTTGAAAATAACATTACATCAAAAGTTGAACCTATTCCTGCTCCTGTAGAAGAGCATAAAGAATCTGCAGAAGAATACAAAGAACCTGCATCAAATCACAAAGAACCAGTAGAAGATCACAAAGATAAAATTGAGAAACCTCCTATAAATGTACAAATTGATACTCCATCAAAAATAAATTAAATTTAACTATTGATATACCCAAAGAAGAAGACCCGACTCCTAAACTCTCTGAATCTGCATCACCTTCTTTTTAGAAAACAAGCTTCAGATGATTATGATATCAAGTTTGAAGTAAGAAAATTATGAATTTCATTTATTTATATCTATTCATTTGTGATTATCACAGTTTCTTTTTCTGCATTTCTGAACCTTGATTTTGGTATAATTAAATTTATATGTATTCTCTTATAAAAGTATCTTTGATGTAGTGAAGAATAACAGTTTGGAGCTAACACAAGTGTGGATATGTTAAAATTAGCTGTAATGGAGAAAATTAAATCAAATTGCAAACTATAAGGAACAAATCGAATTTTTTATATTCAACTTCACTTAATTCCATCAGGAATTGTTGATTTTATTGTGTTAAAGTAAAATCTGGGATAGGGGCAGATTTTTCATTTTTTAGATCCAATTGTTCTATAAATTTATTAAAATTGTATGTGTTTATTAACTAAATATTTTTTTATGAAATAATTATCAAAAAACCTTATTTTAAACTGGCTGAAATTTTGGATGTTGTAGTAAAGAGATTGATTACTGTTATTAGATTTGTATTAAAAATTTAATTCTATAGAACTTTCTGAAGATTGGCAATTATGAGTTGAAAATCAATTATAGGGGCAGAAAATTTGCATCAAAATTCATCCCTTGCTACATTCTGATACAAAAATGGCAAATTTCACATTTCTACAGTGAAAATGGGATATTTCCTTTATTTATTATTTTTAATAATTCAGAGAAAAATTAAAAATATTTTTCTATTAAATAATTTAATATATATTTTCTTTAAAAACTTTCATTACTAAGAATTACAAAAAAAAAAAAATTTGCCGTTGCAAGAAGGATAAAGGAAAACTTGTAGCCTTTAAAAATTAAAAGATGTATTAATAAATACATCTATTATTGAAATGTATCCATTTCCAGTAATTGATGTCTTTATTTATATACATTGAATAAAAAAAAAAAATATTTTATTATATGTATATTAAATAAAAAATTTAACAAACTATTCTTGAAATTAATGTATATATCAATGAATTTGTTTCATATTGAATTTTCCGACACCATTTGAAGTGATTGATTTCAGTGCAAATCATAAATTTGCTAAATTGTATAAAATTAATTAGATTATGCCTTGAAATCTGAAGATGAACTGTAAAAATGTGCTGCTATGACACCACTGAGGGGAGAAAACTGTTACAAAAATGCAATTTCTCCTGTTGAGAAACTCCCTTGAAAATCATTTTTTGATTTTCCACCCCTGCAATAATATAATATTCTTTTTAATGACTGTTAATTATTTATTAAAAGGACGATATATTTTATTTGAAACTAAAAAGAAATAATATTCAGATTAAAGGTAGTAAGTTTTAAGTTGTAATTAAGAATAATTCTTAAGTTTTCATTTGTTTTTTGCCGTCTTTATTACTTGCTTTTTTGTGGGATATTTATTGATTTAAAATTAGACTTTTTTTTTATTGAGTGGTGAATATTTTTTTAAAAAATTTATAAAGTTACTGAAACCTGACAGCTTGTAGTGATATTTACTAGTTGTGTATACTTTGATTCTAAAGTGTTTCTCCTTTTATAGATTTTGCATACAACACTAATAAGAGAGCAAAATGGTCTTGGTTTGAGTATTACCGATAGACCAAGTGAAATTGGTGGAGGAGAAGTAAGTAATGATATTCACTTCCCTAAAAACATATAATGAAATGTTGGTTTTTTTTGGGGGAGGGTTTCCCCCTGTAAAAAATCATTAGAAATGAATATATTCAAAAAGATAATAATTTTTATTAACATTTTGCTACTTTTGATGATCATTTCTCATTAAAATACTTAATGTTGTTTCTTTTAGGGCATTTACATTGCTAAAATTTCTGAAACTGGTGCTGCAGCTAAAGATGGCAAGTTAAAGGTTGGAGATAAAGTTCTAACTATAAATGGTGTGGACATGGATGGAGCACGGCAAGATCAAGCTGTCTCTCTCCTTAGTGGTCTGGATCGCTTCGTTCGATTAGTTGTGCAACGGCAAAAGTACATAATTTACTTAATAAAAGTAACATAGCAGTAGTAATAGTTAATACAGTAACATTTTTGTTTATGTAGACATATTCACTACAATAATCAAAATTATTTGTACTTATATTTTATAATAAAAAAAAAAAAAAAAAAAAATAAGACACAAAAATATGTATACAGTATTTAACTAATACAAGTATTATAATATGCATGAAACAATATATATTTCCACAAAATATACATCTAAATCATGTAATTTAACATATTAATACCATCTGGGTAGCATTATGCAGAAATACTAATTCTTTATATTAAATTCTTTTAAGAAAAATATAAAATTTATATCATTTCTGTCTGTAAAAAATAAAAAATTAGTTTGAGATGTGTATCTATTCTAGTATGATACTAAGCTAATTAATTTTATGTATTTAGGATATAATCTATTGAAAAGGGTAAAGAATAAAATACTCGATATTAAAATATTTATTTATTTAAGGTTTTACAATTTGAATATTTTTTTTTTAATTTAATCACATAGCATTTATCTTGCAAAGTTATATGTGTATTTCTAAATAAGTTCCATTTTATAATAATTAAATCTTCAAAGGCTTAGCATATTAACAATCGATGATTTTCCATTTAATTTATTTTTAAAATACATATGCTACTGATTTCAAAAGTAGAAGTAGACTTTGTTTTAGTTATATTGTGACTTTTGCAGCTGGTACCACGAGATCCAAACACTCCACACTTGCCTGAGAAATCATCCATGTCTCTTTCATCATCGTCTCTGCTTGGCCAAAAGTCTCCTAAACTCATTGGACTGCCTCGACCATACACACCAAAATTCTATTCTTCTGGCTCCTATATGGCGAACAGACCTTCTTATACTGGCTCTTATAGGAGACCTGAGTTGTCATCTACAGACTCTAAGCCTACATTTTCTCTGTACACTAAATTACCTGGACTAAGAAATGATCCTCTAGATTTAGAGCCTCTTTCCACATACACAAAGACGAATTCAAGCGTAGCCAATACTATTAGTGAAACTTGTAATAATATAAACTACGTAAAAGCTGATGAATTAGCAAAAGAAAATAAAACATGTGCCTATGTAAAAACAAATTGTGTTAATCATGTGAATGACAGTGGTGATGTAGAAGTAAGTTAATATGGTTTTCATTTTTCTCATAAAATCTGTGGTGTTTAAAATTATAACAAATGTTTTAAAATAATTTCTTTCTGTGTATATAGAAAAGTGGCTTGCATCTAATTTCTATCTAATAGTTAACTAATTAAAGAATATATTTTCAATGGCAAGCATTTGACCAGTGAATCATTTTTTGATATGATAGAAATACAGAAGATTTGGCTTTACATGAAATTTATTTGCTTCTCTTTTTTTTTTTTTTTTTTTTTTTTTTTAACCATCTCTGTTTATATATGGTCAACAGTTTACAGGTTGGTTACTCCTTGTAATGGCAATAATACTTACACGAAAGTAATCCATGCATTAAGGATTTATTCTGTTTTATTACTATGTATCATAAGAGAAAACTTGAACCAGATATATATTATAACTCGGTTGTTTCTGAAGTACCTAATATTGTACTTGCCATCCCTGAAAACAAACCATTTTCCCTTCTATTCTATCTAGTTACCACTGCTATTAGACAATACTAAGTTAAATTCATATTTTAAAATTTAATCTAAATTGCGATTAAAATGAATGGAAATTAAGGTGAAATTATAACTATTAGTATAATTTTTCTCTTTAATTAAGGCTTTATAATATTTTTTTCTTTTTTAGGAAGTAAGTCTTGTAAAAGCTGGTGGTCCACTAGGCTTAAGTATCATTGGTGGTGTTGATCATTCATGCCATCCATTTGGTGCTGAAGAGCCAGGAATCTTTATTTCAAAGGTATATTTTATAATGTTTTACAAATGTATATATATACATCCCCTTAAACTTATTTTGTATAGTTGCTGTGTAAATTTCTTGCAATTTTTTTGTAATTATTTTAATTTTATAACTTGTACTTTTAATTTTATTATTTATGTAATTTTTAATAAAATTTTTACTTGATCTTAATTTTGTGTTTCAAAGTTTATTCTTATCTATCTCAGAATTCAAATCTTACTATATTTTGATTATCTTATCATTTATTAAAATATAGTAATTATTTTAAAATTTACGCCTAAAGGTTCTGTATCATGTTTTTAGATTGTTCCAGAAGGTGCAGCCGCTAAGACAGGAAAACTAAAAGTTGGTGACAGACTTTTAAAAGTAAATTTCATTGACAACATTATATTAGAATTAGTAAAATTAATAATCACCATAATTTTGTAGCGAAATAAATCTGTTAAAAATATTTTTTCCTTATAATAGTCCTGATAAATATTTTATTGTTAATTTGTTTTCTTTTTAAATGTTATAAAAACATGTAAAATTTTTCAAATTTAAAACTGCATTGAATATTTAAAAAAAAAAAAAAAAAGTCCGAGATATATTTTAAGGAAATAATTCTGAAGTAAAATTATTACTCTTTATTTAATATTATCACTTGTTTTATTTTTAATTTTAATCTTGGTTGATGACCAAATGTTAGTGCTCTGCCTTTTTGTACCACAGGCTTCATCCTGGTGATGGAATGGATGTTTGTTAGTGGTTTGGAATCCACTTTAAACTGTTGGTCCCTGTATAATTGGCCCTTAGTGTGTAAAAAAATGGCAGGTGTCAGACCAAACCAATGCAATTTTAATTGTTATTAAATGTTTTGCAGTTGTAATTAATATTGCTTTTAAATGCATGGTTTTTATATTTATCAGCTGAATTCCATATAGAATTCATATTTATTATAATGTATATTAACATATTTCTTAGATTTAAAATAAATAATATTTTTATTTATATAATCTAAAGATGTTTATTATCTGTAAGTGGACAATGCCCTTGATCATAAATTATATATATAGAATAAATGTAAACTTCAATTATAGAATTCAGTGTACTAACAGCTATGTGATGATGAGATGAACTGATTTAACATACTTGATCTAAATATTTCTGTTATAATTTGTCTATACATGAGGCTTCATTTTTTTAACACTCTGAAAACTTAGGATTATCTCTTTCGAAATTAATACATTTATTACTTTGTAGTTAAGTATTCATCCTTGTATATATAAAAAAAAATTTGGCTCAAATAACTGTTAAATAACTACAGCCATAAATGTGATGTCTGATTAAGTATAGTAAAATAGCTATTGTCTACAAGATAAGGTGCATCACTCTATCTTTAAGATGTAAATTCAGGAGTTAAAAGTTTATAAACTAGAGGAGATGGGATTAAACATTCATTTATAAAATTGTCAAAAATCTTTGTTTTAGTAATATATAGAGAGAGGTACCCACATACAATAAATAGTTGCCTGTCTTCTCTGATTTTTAATGTGTTCTAAACTTTTTTCTAAATAGAAACTAAATTCTAATAATCTTTAAATTAAAGAATAAACTAAATAACCTTTTTACTACTGATTTATGGTAGTTAAACAGATCTTCGCAATTTTAAATTTCAACCTTATCTTAATTGAGCAAGAAGCTCCTTGTTATTAGTCATGAAATATTTTTAGTTTTTGTGAAAGGGTGCAGGGAAAAAAATGGTGTATAGGTAGCAATATTTTTTTATAACAAACTAGAAACTAAATTCATTCTTTTTATATTGTAAGATTAGCTTAAGTAGCAGGAGCATAAAAAAACATCTATTTTGTGTGTCAAATTATTATGATTATAATTGAAAACAATTTTTGTATTTCAGTTTACTAAAGTGTTTGTTTATTCCAGGTAAATGGTGCTGATGTATGTCATGCTTCACATAAAGATGCAGTTATGGCACTCTTGGCTCCAACTTATGAAATGACGTTGACCGTCCGTCATGACCCATTGCCTCAAGGCTGGCAGGTAGGGTCTCCACTTTCTGCTGGGAAAGTGATTTGTAACATACAATTCCTATTTAGGTCTAGTCTGTAAACCATGAAACATGCTCATTTCGCATTATATATTTTACTCCTTGCTTTTAGTTATTCTAGGTTTCATCTTTAAGTGACAAATTTGTATGCTTGGAATATTTATCTACATTCTTATTTTTATTCAAATTTTAGATTTCATTCATATTTTTATGCTATGGAAGTTGTAATCTTAATTTTTAATGAAATAAGGTTTCAAATTTTGCTGGTTGGGTAGGAAAACAATATTCAGTAAATATCATTTAAAAAAAAAATTGCTTTTTTTTTTTTTTTTTTTTTTTTTTTTAAACATTAATAATGCATGTGTTATGTCTGGTTGTATATTATCATATTTATTTTTACACTGTTAAAATCATATGCTGTTAACTTTTTCAAAAGCTATTTCTGATGTAATTCTTAAATAAGTACTCAAATTATATTTATAACTGTTTTTTTTTTTAATTTTTACTATTAATAAAATTTAATTGGAATTTTGCTGGTCATAATTTCTGTGATAATTTATTCTATCATGAATTACAGTATGCTAATTTATTTTGTCTCAAAAACATTTGTAGATAGTTATATTGTATTGTAGTGTTTTTTCCATTGTAATATAATCCACTAGATGAATGAATATTATCTGAAATATATTTAGAACAGAGTTTAAAAAAATTTGTGCCTTACTGTGGTGCTTATTCTAGCCCAGGAGTGAACAGTTATTCATTGATTCAGCCCATATAGAATTTATTATGATACATTTTAATAATCACATTAGTATGAGTTCTTTAATTTTGCTTTTTTTGTGCATTTGCTTTTTATTTTAGTGGTGCTATTTTAATTTCTATTTCTGTTCTGTTCTTTATTTTTAATTTAAAATATTTTTAAAATGTATTTTCATGGTTTACAGTTAATAAATTATTTGTAATATTGTTGAAATATGATATTTGTAAATTAATTAGAAAAGAATTACTTAAATTAATGAATTATCATTTTCCCTTCCTTCTGTAACTTAAGTATTTTTCTATAAAGAAAATTCATCGGAAACAGTATTTTTCATATTTGTATAAATCCATTTTTGTGTGAACCTATTGCATTATGTAGAAATAAATCTTTGTTGTATAATACTTTTGTTAATATACTGCTGATCTTCTCAAAATTGTATGAAATTTTAAAACTGAATGTTGGTGATACTTGAAATCTTAAAATTTTATATAAACTCTTTTTATAAATATTAGAAATTTTCTTGAATTCCATTTGAATAAAAAAAAAAAAAAGAAATAGATTTTAATTCTTATTTAATTTAGATATTATAAAAATATATATTTTATAATCTGAATATTTAAGCATAATTTTCTTAAATTATTTTAAATATATTTTATGAATTATATTCTGCTTTAATCCTGAACAGTTGAATCTTGTTATCAATTATTAGTCATTAAATTATGTCTGAAAAAGATCTTTAGCATTTTTCCATGTTAAATGTGATTTTGACTTTATCCAGTCAAAGATTTCAAAATATAATATATAATTGTCAGGTTCAGTTCAAATTATTTGTAAAAAAAATACTTTATTAATTATATAAGCTGTCAGAATTTTTTTTTTTTTTTTCCTTCCCCATTTAGAATGCTGATAGTTAAAATTTGTTTTCTAGTAAAATTAATTCTTTAATTAAGCTGTTATTTTACTTGTACTTGCTTATGTTCTCATGGGCTATGTATAATAAAAGTTTTCTTTTTTTTTTTTAATGATTTAATCCATATATTTAATGTCCTCCACCTGTAATGTATATATATTTAAATATTTTGGTTTTAAATTCGTTAAAGTGTGCAAAAATATTTAGGTTCATATTATGTTCGAAAAAGCAGATTGTCGTTCTTAAGTCATCTACAATTTATATGCATATATCACCATTCTGAATAATTATAGACAGAAAATTACAATATTCCTCAGTAGAATAAATTTTATACTATTGTTAAAAGGTGCACAAATTGATAATTATTTAGGTATATAATATACTTATATTAATAATATGGTATATTTAAATTTTATCTAAACAAAATTTATATATGAATATTATTATATCTATAAAATTTGCAATAAGCTTAATAGAGTTTGAAATTATTTTTTTTAGACCATAATAATTTTTATAGGATCTAGTTATAATAATGTTATATTAAGTATTAATTTCAATCTACAGTACCTATATTTGGAAGATATTTATGTCGTGTTAAATTTGATGTAAATCCTTCTTGCATTAGATTTAATACATGAAGCTGATGTGGGCTTCAACTTGAATTATTGAACAAATTTTATATTATCTTATTTATTTCAAGTATAATTTCAGTGATACCCACAGTTATTTTTCTTGGGTATACAAGGGAATTTTCTTAATTTTTTATATATATATATTGTTAAATGTTTATGCAAAAGATTAAAGGGGTTTAATCATTTCTATTTACTTAAACTATAAATTTATAATTTTAAGCTGTGGGAAAACTATCTATTTAATGTCCTTGCATAATTAAAGATTGCTTCACTTTTAGTGGAATTTGTGTATGTAATATATGATGTTTGTACAACTTTTTAAAACAAGATTCAACTGTAATTTTGATTCCTTTCCCACATTATAAAAAAATGATTTTTTTTTTTTTTTTAAATTTTAATTTAATCTGATTTTAATCATTAGAGTACAAATTGATTGGTATTTAAAAATGTAATTAATCTATTATGGCTTCTAATACTGAATGAGTTTACTATGTGCATATCTGTGATAATAGAAAATTTTTTTATTCACTATTTCATGCGATTTGCTATTGTAAAAAAAAAAGATAATTTTGTTTTATAGTTCAAAATTAAAATAAAATTTTTTTTATCAAATTATGTCCTATTGTTTATATAGTATAAAGTAATAGTAGTGTATATAGTATAAAAGTAAAAATTCTTCAAAAAAATCCAGACAGTTTGAAAAGTTTTATATCTATGAGAGTTTATGACTTGGAATCATTCCAGTAATAATATATTGTGTGCATTTATCAAAGCACAAGCTAAAAAATTTTACCTATTAAATTAATCACAAATATCAGTAACATGTAATATCTTATCAAAATTTCTAGAATTATTATTTCTGAATACTGGCATTTGAGCAACCATGACTTGCTTAAATAAGTTTTTTCCTTTGAACATCCTTGCTTAAATAAGTTTTTTCCTTTGTTATTCAATTGTTATTATATACATTCTTGTAAAAATAAATTTTATTTATCAATATTAAATGGGATAACTGATTTTTGCCCTAATCTATTTTGTCAGACACTGTTTTCAAGTTTTTAAATAGTAATTATCACTTGTGTAATAATGTTAGCATATCCTAACTTTTAAAAATACTCAAAACACAATGAATAATAAAATGGTGTATGACAATAATTATACATAAAAACTTGTTTGTACTTCATGAGAAAAAAATAGTTCATTCAAAATTTTTATATTATGTACAAGCTTATTATTAAATCTTTTTGAATTGATTGGTTTTATTTTCCCCAACATTTAAAATTAATAAATTTTAATAGATAGTGGATTTATCAAAAATTCTTCTTTTTAACTTGCTGTCTTTGGCAGCAGCATTTAATATTTGTTGATTGACTTCATTTTTATAAATCAGAAATTAAATTATTTTTCTATATTGTTAAAAAAATATACAAATAAAATCAATTGTGCAATAGACAATTAAAATGTATTGCATTTGTTGGCTATCAGCAACAGAAATTTTATGATATAGTAATTTCAATAGGAAACAAGATTATTTATTATAATATGTCAAAATGTTCAAACATTTATTTCAGATACATATATATGATAAATTACGAAGTTTTGATTAATCCTGTAATTTGTTTTTTATATATTTATAACATGACGTATAATTAAAATTAATCTTTTTCTTTTTTTTTTAAATTGATAATTCATTTAACAAGCACTGCCATTTTACTTTCCACAACGAAATATTTAATATAATAACAGAATGGGTTTGTGTGCTATTTTGAAATGAGAAACATAAGGAGTGTTTTGTATAGTGCTTATAGATATGTGCCTTAAGCATGCTTTATTGATTAAAAGGCCTCTTGTATTCGTAACTTTCTATGAAGTAATGCTGTTGGCAAGTTTGCACATGAGAAAATATATTAATGTTATCATAGCATTTAAATGTGTAAATAATATCTTTACTAACTATGCTTTTTAATCTCAAGATTTGTAGTCATACTTAGAAGCATATATAAACACATAGAAAGATTTGCCAACATCTCAAATTGATATGAACCAGAATTTTTGGTTTTCTGTGTATGTTAAATTTTTCATTGTAACATATTTATAGATAAAATATAAGAAAAAGTTTAATAAAAACTGCAAAAATATAACTTTTTGATGCAATGATATAAAAATTTCTTTCTTTCGCTAAAATGTTACATATCAAACTTAAAGTTTGATTTCAGATTTTTAAAATAAATTTAAGGAATTAGAAATACTATTTTTTTTTTTTTTTAAATTTGTTTCATATAAATAGCTTTATAGAACTTAAGACATCTTTCTAATAGTCTCCCCACCTCTTATTCTCCTGTAATAAACAAAAGATAAACCTTCAATTTTGCAAATATTTCATGCAGCAATAAACCTAATGTGCATTTTACTAAATTGTCAGCTATGATGTATTGTGTAATCGAATGTAAAATTTATAAATATTTTACATATCAGCCACATGGAATTTTTATAAAATGTAGTTATATTTTCTATGAGATATATATATGTATGTGTGTTAGTTCATCAAGCAATAATATTTTCTGTAAACTGCTATATTTATGCTAATTGTTTTCTGTTAATATATGACAGATATAATTGCAATAGGATTATTTGATTCTTACTACCTCATCTTGTTTATTTTTTAGAAAAATTTATCTTTGAAAAATATATTTTAGTAAAAAAGATATGATTTTGTTTTAACTTAGTCATTATGATTGAATGATAATATGCACCTTTTAATTCTGAATTGAAAAAAAGATTATAGTAGTATTTTATGCTTCTTCTGGCAAAATAATGTTTTTTTATTAGATTGTACCATAATTTTTCAGACTTTTATCAATGTACCATAATTTTTTTTTGACTTCTATCAATTAATATATTTATCAAAACTTTATTTGTTACAATTAAATGATTCAAAATGTATTTTTGTTATGTATGTAATGAATCTCTTATTGTTTATGAAGTTATGGATGCAGGAGGCTTATGAATAATTAAGATAGAAAGGAAAATAAATATGTATGTATATAGATTTAATCATAACTGTTTTTCTAGCAAAGAATGTTTGTATAAAAAAACTTTCTAAGTAAGGAGGGTTTATACTTGTCACTGTTTCAGAATTTACTTGTGTTTTTCTTATTCTTTTCATGCATCTTAAGATTCCTAAAAATGTATTTGTCATAATCAAACCAAAAAAAATTTTTAATATAGATTTAAAAATTACTTGTATTTTGAATAAAAAATTTGTTAGTATTAACAAATGATACATTTTTACCGAACAGTTAATAGCAAAAAAAAAAAAATTTGTGTGTGTGTAATAGGATTTTTTTTTTTTTTTTTCCTCAATAAATTAAAATGGTATTCTGATTTGCTAATCAAATTCTTTCTTGTACCATATTTTGATTGTTTTCTGCTTATGTT
Organism: Caerostris extrusa; assembly: GCA_021605095.1. Classification (NCBI taxonomy): domain Eukaryota; kingdom Metazoa; phylum Arthropoda; class Arachnida; order Araneae; family Araneidae; genus Caerostris; species Caerostris extrusa. The sequence continues at coordinate 26,560 of BPLR01010253.1, read as the reverse complement.
CTATTTAACTTAAATGTTCATGCTTATTGGACTTGACTTTGCCTGCTTTTGATTCTTTATCCATGTTTGTGATGAGTAACACGCAGTTTAATGTTGCTTAATGCAATTAAAAGTAAATGTAAAATAAAAATCCTTTCAGCAAAATTTAATTCTAAAACATTTAAAAGAAAATAATAAATAATTGAATAGAAAATGAAAAAGGCTCTATAGGTGATCGGTAAAAGGATTGATTTATCTAGGTTTGTTGTAGATGTTAGCATATTAGTCAATGGTTATTGAATTATAAAAATAATCTAGGTTCCATTGTTTTATTCATATGAAATTTAAGCTTGATTTTGCATGTATTAAATAATTCAGGCAACATGTTCATTTTTGCACGTATTAACTACTTTTTTTTTTTTTTTTTTTTTTTCTCCTTGCAAAATTTATTGTTTTAATAAATAACTTTAGTAAATATAATAAAAATTTTATTCTAAATTTTTATGTAAGAATTTTTCTTGTGTAAGCATTTTAGATTGTAGGAACAAATGTTAAATTTTTAGAACAGAATGGTGGACTGAGATATTAGTAAATTAAATTTCCTCTTGCCATTATATTGCTATTTTATAAATTGATTTGATATTTATTTTGAAAGTACATACATTAAATTATTTTATAGAAAAGTGTGGGGTTTTTTTTCCCTTAAAAAAATTAAGAATACTGATCATTGTTACTTAAGTAATTTCCTTTTCAGCTTTAAATTTTCTATATGTTGATTCATTCATAAAATGAGTCTGATAATTAATGTCTTGTGTTTATTGATAGCTTCTAAAAATGAACCTTCTGCATTCACATCCTAATTGAAAATTTTTATCTCAATGCAGAATTGTGCCTGTTATAAAACCTCCTTACTTTGGATTTCAGAATGTTATCAGTTATCTTCAAAATAAGTTTTATTTATTTTTCATATTACTTAAATTATTGGGTCCAAATATTTCTACAGTGCATTTAATATATTCTGTAATTGTATTTCAGTACAGAAGTATTACTCTAAAATGCATTGTAAACCTCATTCTATAAGCACAAACAGGAACAAAATTCAAACCTTGTATACTATATTCAATATGCAGATCATCCTTGGTACTAAGTCATATGTAAATACTTCATCTACTTTTCTGTATTTGACATGAATGTTTATAGTTCTTTGTGACTTTTATCATGAATAAACTTTGTCTTGTCCCTGTTATTGTTGGTTCTTGAAATTTTTTATTTTACACATTTTAAACATGATTACAAATGCAGGTATTAGTTAAACATTTTTAATGAAGAATATTTTTTTTAAATAAATAAATATGAAATGAAAAATAAGTTTAAAACTATGTGCACTTTTAAATAATGCTCAAGTATTATTTTTTTCATAAAAAATCTTAATTGTTAATTTCATATTAAATTTTTATATAAATAATCTAAACTTGAAAAATCTTAATATGCATTAACAAATTATTTATATTGTTGGAACATGATTTGCCAATCTAGTAATTCTACTGAACAAATAATAGAAGATAGAATGTTTTAATGTTTATTCACATCAATACTTGATTTTCGTTTTTTATAAAATTTTTAACTTGTAGTTTTTGAGTTTGTTGATAATTTGCATGTATGCTTTTACTATGTTATTTTCACATATTATTTGTAGCTTTATTTTCCTTAATTTAGTATAGCATTGTATATGTTATGAGCTTGTGTTTTTTGTTTAATCATATTTAATTTTGTAGAAATTATCTTATGCATGATCATCAAAAAGTTGAAAAATATTCAGCACTATTGTTCAATTTTTATTGCTTTATTTGTTTTGTTTGCTATATAATGTAATGTGGTGTGTAATTTTTTGATAAATGCTTGACTAAAAGTCTTGAATTTGCTTATGTTACTTTATATTTGTTTGTTATCCATTTGCTTATGAAATGTGTATTATTTTTTGACAAATAACTAATTTTGTTAGTATTTTAAAAATAATCTTCTGAACTTAATTGGTGGATTTTTATATTTTTTTTTTATTAAAGTCTGATAAAATGTTTACTTTTCATGTATTTATAAGTTTTAATTTCATACTATTATAAATTAATTTGATTATCTTATTTTAAATTAATTACAATAACAAAGTAAAATGAAGTTCTAATAATTCTGAAAGGCCTTGTCTGTATATTATCAAATTTCTTTTATATTTTCAATAAAATAGAGTTGCATGCAGTTTACTTCATTAAAACCTGCTTTAATAATTGTTTTAGCAAATCTAAACTTGCTTTTGCTGGAAAACTTGGCATTTGTATTTGAAGTTATTTAGCTTTACTAATGAATTTACAAAATTAACTAATTTTCTGGTGCATGATTTAGAAATAAATTTTTCTTCCTTCATTGTTAAATAATTGATTATTTCTTAAACATTGCCAATCGTCTATCAAACTGGTTATTTATTTTCTTTGCATCAAGTTTCCATGGTGATGGTGCATGCACATCAATCCACTTTTTTTACATTCTTATTGCAGCTACTGTCCTCTGTAAGTATGATTTCTTTTTCATTAACATCTTATTCTGCTATTCTTTGGGTGTTTTTTAATCAACTGGTAGAAATTATTTTCAAGTCATGGCTGACAAAGTAATCCAAATTTTGTATCTATGTATATATAATATGATCTTTAGTTTTCTAATAATGATAAAATTTCATTTATGAGAAAATCTTGTGTAATATTCTATTTAAATATTGACTGTTTTTTTTATTCTGTATCGGTTATTTTTAATTAATTACTTTTTAATTACTATGGTACTAATAAAAGAAATCAAAATTTAAAAAAATATATATTTTGAGAAATTTGTCTTAAATAGGAATAATTTAAATATATTAATTTTAATTCACCTATTGCTGATGGTTATTCATATCTCATAATAAATATGTTTTTACAGGAAATTATAATTAATAAGCATTCCACTGAAAAGTTAGGAATGGGAATTAAAGGAGGTGTTGGTGGCCAACCTGGTAATCCTTGTGATAAAGAAGATGAAGGAATATTTATCTCTTGGGTAAGAAACCTATTTATGTTGAGACCTGTTATAATACAAGTATTCTTTATCACCATTTGTTTGAATACTTCCAATTTTATGAGATAAGATAGAATCCTTAAAAGCTTTTTTAAAATATTCTAATTTAAACTTGCTCTTTTGCATTTAAAAGGTTCTGATAAATTGGTGTGTCAGTATTTGTATATGTTACTATGTTGATGTTTTTTTTTTATAGTAATTAATTCTTTTAGATTAAATATTAATGAAAATTTAACCATGTATTTAGAAATGTTTCTTGGAAATAAACATTTTTATATGCTATAATCTAACACATAATATTATGTATTTTTTTTATTATTATAAAATCATTTATATTATTTGATAGTATAAAAAAATGTTATCTTGGTTTACTGTATTGTAATTCTCAATTATTATGTTTTAAATATTAAAAAATGAAAAGCACTAAAATCTAAACAATTTAAAACAGTTATTAAAAGTGAAAAGTATTTCAGAATTTAAATAATACTCTAGTTTTTCTGAATATTTCTGTGCATGTGCATTAAATAAAAAAAGGAAAATCCTAAAATTACTGAAAGAAATATACTTAATTAATATTATTAATTGAAAATGTTTTTATAATTCTACTTTAAACCTATATAAATTCTAAATTAATTGAAGTAAAAGAACTGAACAGACTTTTTAATCAAATATTTTCTTAAATTTGAAACTTTGTTTTGTGTACAATAAATGAAGATTAACATATATAGCATATTGCAGTGCTTTTTAATAGAAAAAAAGTGTGTATAATGATATATATATATTTATTTACAATTATGCTTAATTTTTTTTTTTTAAAAGGTTAACAGTGATGGTGCTGCTGGTTCTGATGGGCGTTTACAACCTGGTATGAGGATAGTGGAGGTATAGTTTTTTCTTCTGTCATAACTTTTAGACAATTTGAAGATTGTGTATTTTTATATGTAAAGTTGCAAGTTCAGTCCCTCTCTGTTAGACATCAATAACGTATGGATTCTTTCATCTTAAAATTGTAACTTATTCTTATCTGATGATTGGCATTTAAAATATGTTACAAATTTTGATTTTAAGGAATATTTTCTCTAGGTAAACGAAACATCTTTACTCGGTGCCACATATCAAGAAGCAATTACAGCCATGCGTACAGCTTGTGATACAGTTCGTCTAATAGTTTGTGATGGATATAACGTGCCTTCAGTTGAAACAAATGAACCATCTGTACCAATAAAACTTTCACATTCCTCTTCTTCGATTGATAAAGATGATGAAATGATGAATGTTATCAGACAAGCAAGTCAATATTTCATAAAATTCTATAATTTAAAGAGTTATTTTTATTAGTGGAAAATTGAATGGTCATAATAATAAAAAAAAAAATTAACTCATTTAACATCAATTTAGATGTTACAAAAAAAAAAAATTGTTTTTATGCTTTTAGAATTCTATAAACATTCTGCTCGGAAAATATTACATTTCCAAAGAGGGGGTAAAACATCCAATAGAAAAGAAAAATCTAATTACATGTCTAAGAATTAAAATATTGCTAAGATGCAGCACATGCTATTTTCCTGTTAATATTTTTGTTTTTAAATATAGTGATGCAGACATTAAGCTGGGGTATTTTTATACATTAGCCCAGTTTAAACTCTTTGTTGGATACAAAGTTTCTAGGAAAGTTAAGAATAGTTTAATTTTCAAATTGTCATGTTTACTAAATTGTTTAAATTTGTCATATATATTAGTTCAAATGTCAACTATTAACTTGTCAATAAAATGTACTAAAAAAAAAAAAATTTTTTTTTTTCAGGAGCAAGAAGTTTTAAAAGAAACAGCTCAATGGGAAAAAGAAGATATGGAAAGAATGGTATTGATCTATATTCAAATATTTAAATTTTTGAAACTATTCTATTAAATTCGTGTGATAAATTATAATTAAATATTAATTATGATAAGTTGTTTTGTATTTTTAATTTTTATAAAATGATTTTAATTTATTTCTCCTTGAATTATCTCTCCTAATTTCTCCTCTGTTTTAAAAATCAAGTTTTGTTAAAGTTTCCTTTTTTTAATGATGAAATCATAAAATAATATTAATTGTATATTTTTTTTTTTTTTTTAGAAATATGCATTACATTGAGTAAATATTTTTAAAACTAATTATTCCTTTGTTTATGAAATTTTTTCATTTTTTTTTTCTGTTTGATTAAATCTTTTCTTATATGTAGGAACAACTTCGTGAGAAGACAGACAATCTCCATTTTGAAAATTCACATTTGAATGATGATAATCTGGAATTTAAAGTAATTTCTGTTGAGGTATAATTTGACAAATATTGGTTGTTACATAAATTTTTATTTCATGCTATTAGTTAGTAAATTTGTTTATTTTTCTTAGGGCAATAAAATATTTGGTGATGATATTGAAAATATAAATCAGATGATGTATAGTACCCCAAATAGACAAGATTTCATCAATTCAAACAAAACAGAGGTAATGCAGTATAAAAAAAAAAAATTTATTTGAAATGTTACTTCCAACAGTATTGATAAAAACTTTATAATCTTCCATTAGATAATTAATGTGTGACTTAAAAGTTAGTTATTTTAAAAGTTTTTTTTTTTTTTATTTATTATTTTTTTTTTAAGTTTATAAAATTGTAGAAAATTAGAAAAGGATAGATGAGTTAATAAAAGCATTTTAATTATTGTGAAAAAATTAAATTCTATCATTAATTATAAAACAAGTTGTTAAACTTATGTCTGCAGAAATGTTTTAATTTAATTGTTAGTGCAGTGAATTTTGTTATATATTCTGAATATTTGTCTATATAAAATTATTCTGTTAATAGTGCTACATAATTTGACTTTTATTCAAAGAGAATGTACTGTTTTTCGTGAAGTTGTTTTAATTCTAATTTTAAAAATAAAAGATCTGTTTTTAAGGTTTTTTTTTAACATATCATTGTTTTGTAATACCTTGCATGGTTTTTAAATAATCTGTGTAATAAGTCTTATTCAAAAGATTAAAATTGTTTTATGCATTAAGAAATGCTTTTTTTAACTAGTTGAGAGAGATGCCATCGCCAATTCATTTCAGTCAAGAAAATTCTAATTTAACAGTCAGTACTGATGAATCAATGGTTGATCCAATTGGGAGGTCAAAATTACCAGGTGCTAAACCAGTTTTTCCAAAAATGTCTAAGGTAAGCTTTATAACAAATTTTTCATAATATAAATCCCAAGATAAATTTCAATTTTTGGAAATTTTCATTTTATTTTTGAATGAAGTTATTATTACTAAAAAGTATTGCATATTGCTTTATTTCTAAAATATATCTTAACATTTAACATATATATAATACGAAAGCATGCTTCAATTTTTACAACAGTTTTTATTTATTATCAGAAGACAATTTCTTCCGATTTTAGTATATCATGAGAAAAATATCCCTTAAGTATAGTTTGACCACCGATCCTATGGAAGAATTAACAAGCTGCCAAGTTGGATTATTTAAAAGAGCGGTGTTGTGGGGGGTGGAATGTCATGTGAAAAGAATTTAATTGCAATAGAAAAAAATTAATATTTAATAATTCATATTCTAGATTTCATAATATTTATAACAAAAATAGATAAAAAAAAACTCCACACTGACTGTTATATTCATTTCTTTCAAAGCAGTGTGTCTGAATAGCATCCTTAATAAGTAATCAATTCCGCTGTTTCTGCCTTGAAATGGAATATTTATCATACCATGCAATCCATGGTCAGACTGTTTTCTAATTTTTTTTTCTGTTCCTTGCTAGCCTTATGAAGTGATCATCTCTTAATATTTAGATGTATTGTTAATAGATTTTATGTGTGATGAACTTTTTAGGAAATTAAGTATTCATTAACATTGGTGTCTTATGTTGTAGTATAGATTTTTGGAGGGGGAGGGGGATAATTCTCGCCACAGAACAAGCTTTAACAATTTTGAGCATTTTTGAAAAGCTCATTAAAGTAAAGTTTTTACTTTTAATCCATTTTTTAGTTATAAATAATCTTATAATATTTACAAATTTGTATATTGATTAGAATATTAAAAATATGTGTATAGTGTATTATTTAAACTTATTGATAATTCATTTAGAAAAAAACATTTTTGTTTTTTTTTATTAGTGGCCTTTAATGCACGAATATATAATATATATTTATATAATGTTGTTATATTTTAAAGGGGTTGTTCCACAAGTTGAAGATCCTGAGCAACTAACATTTAGTGAAAAGAAGCGCAGGTTTGAACTTGTGACTAAATTAGCAGATGGTGGAGTGGCATCTGATGCTAAGCAATTTAGTTATATTTCTCCAATAGAATTAGAAAGAATGAAAGAAGAAGAAGGTACCACAATTCATTAAATTATCTGTTCATCTATCTAAATATTTATTTTCTATGTTTGTTAGTTGATTTGAAAATTTAAATTTTATTTTATTAAATTTAACTTGACTTGTTAATTCATTGCAAGACTGTTTACTTAGATACATAATTGTAGAGAATGCAAGATTATTAAATAACTTACAATTGTTTGTCTTTCAAAATATAAATTTTAAGTTGTAAAAGAAGAAAAATATCTTAATTTTACTTCTAACTATTTTTGAAATATTAACTAAAATAAAACATTTATTTTAATAGCTAAAGTATTTATTAATTATATTTCAGAAAAAAAACTTTCTTCTATGACAGAAGAGGAGTTAAAAGGATATCATTCCCTACAAGATGAATTTGATGAAATTATCAATAATGCTAATCTATTTGATGTACAGAATTTAAACTTAAATGAAGATCTCCTTTCTGAGCCTGGGTATATTTCAATCTGTTTCCAGTATTAAAATTTATTTTTAAAAATTCCTCAATTGTAATACTTTAAATTTCATTTGTTGTGATAAACTTCATAATAAATAATATTTATTTTCTATATATGGATTTTTACTTTATAAAATAATGGCTTGGAAAAAAAAACTTATCAAAAGTAAAGGGTTTCCTTCCCACCCCCAGTTATTTGAGATATAGATATTAAGATAATTTGTAATACATAGAGACAATGCTTTTTATTAAAACTGTATATTAAATTCGTATTATCAGAATTTTTTATTTAATATTCATATTTTTCAGTAGTCTTACTTCAGAACAAATCTGCAGAATTCCAGTCCGAACAGCAAAAGCTGAGCGAAGACTAAAAGAAATGTTGAATCAAAGTGAAGATCAGGAAGAAAATCTCACTCCAGCGCAACAGAGGGCTTTACATGCAGCTAAACGAGCAGCTTGGAGGCAAGCTAGGTAGGTTTTTATTTCTGAAAATCTCTATTTGTTACATGCAAGATTTTGGTCCTTGCAATTTTAAGGATTTTTTATTTCAATATTTAAATTTCTTTGGCTAGAGTCTATATACGTGAATAGAATTGTACAGTGGTGTGTGTGTGTGGATAACTCATCAAGCACAGAGAAGAAAAAATATAAATTGATAAAAAAAATTTTAGACATCTAATGCTCATTATGAAAACTTTATTGTTCATTTATTTTCCATACATTTGTATAACATGGTTAGAATATTGTTGGACAATTTAACATGCTGATGGATAAGTATTGAATTGCAATGTTTCACTCTACCAGTATTTCATTTATCTCATAAATGATTTCTATAAAATCATTATTAATTACTTAAATGAATCAGATTTTATATTGGATAATTATTTATTTGTAGTTTTTACTGAAAAATAAGCTAGTGAAATTTGATGGTGCATTTAAAAAATTTATGGACAGACTCTTACTTTTGTATAATATTTTCTTAATAGGATTGTTAATTGATTAACTTCAAGAGTTTAAAATTTCATAATATTTTCAATTTTTATTAGGCTGAAATCCTTGGAAGAGGATGCTGTTAGAGCTCAGATGGTCATCATGAAAGCTCAAGAACTTGCCAAATCTGAATCTGCAGAAGAAATTGATGGTCATTTAGAAGGTCAGTATGACAACTATATTACACTAGTGATCAAAATTTTTGAAGCCATTTTAGCCAAATGTGATTTTAAAATTATTTGACATTAAAGCTGGACAATGTTGAAATTTCTAAAAATGATGTATTGTTCATCTAATATCACATAACAATACATTGATTTTATTCAAATATAAAACAAGGAAATAGGAGTATCCGAGTTCTTCTGACTGCCAAAGCTTCTGCTTTCGTAGTTACGCATGTAACTTTTGTTGATTTTCAGCTTTTGTTAGCAGATTCATTGATAACAGGCAGTGGAGTCCAGCAATGTCTGACTGAAGCTGTTTGCCCGATTCATTAAGGTGTTGATCAGTCGGATGGAAATGGGGTTGTCCTAGGCTGCTGCTGCTGCTGGGTATCTTAATTTGTCTCGCAGTGTGGTCCATCGTCTCTGGAATCAATATCAAACCGAAGCTTCTGTGTCCAGAAGACATGTTCTAGGTCGACCACGAGCTACAACACCTGCAGAAGACCGTTTTATAGCTCTTTTGGTCCAAAAGAGAAGAAGCATTCTGTGCCGCAACATGTTGCAGACCACTCTGTAGCATCAGGGAGAAGAATATCCTCTAGTATGGTGCGAATGCGTCTTCACAATTCAGGTCTCTATGCAAGGCGACTAATTGTGCGTGTCCCCTTTAACAGACGACAGAGAAGGGCCTGCTTATCTTGGGCAAGAGAACACGTTTCCTGAACCAGACAGCAATGGGCTCCTGTACTCTTTAGAAATGAGTCCAGATTCACGCTGGAAAGCGATTCAGGGTGTCTGCTGATCTAGAGGGAACAAAGCACCAGATACCACCAATCATACTTTTGAAAGACACAGTTATTGAGGTGGTGGAATAATGGTTTGGGCAGGATCTCGCTCGGTGGTCACATTGACCTGCATGTGTTCCAGGGAGGATGTGACTGGTTTGAGATATTGGGACGAGATCCTTGATCCGTATATGCCGGTGCAATTAGCAATTTTTTCATCCTGATGGATGATAATGCACGACCTCGCTAAGCTGTAATTGTTGAGGAATATCTCGGGGTCTTGGTTTTGAGCGAATGGAATCGCCAGCTCGATCTCCAGACCTGAATCTGATAGAGCATCTATGGGACCATTGGTAAATAGGTTGCTGCTTTAAGTCTTCCTCCAATGCCTTTAGGAGAGTTGGAACAAAGCTTACTCTGTGTCTGGTCTGCTTCCCATTTTGGTACTGACAACTTAATTAACAGCATGGAAAGTCGATGCCACCAATACATTCAATCTAGGAGGTGGGCATATCCGTTATTAAAACTTATTTTTGTTATATTTCTACGACATTTTACCACATAAAACTGTGATTATTTTTTACAATAATAGATTTTTCCAGCGAGATTGCTTTTTTTTCTTTTCTTTTTTAAATGTAAACTTCTATGTTGCAGTCAATACATAATTGTTTTTGCACATGTCATCAAATTTGGTGTTTCTACATTCATTTATTTGCAAATGAATGTAGAAACAGAACAAAACAGATTGTTCTTTAACTTTTGGAGGCCAGTGTATTCTGTGTCATCCCAAATACTGATTATCTTTTAGATTAAATTTTCATGCTGTTTTTTATTTTAAGACTTCACCTCTGAGATAATTAATATATATAGCTGTAATTTAAGTAATAAAGATAACTGTTAGATACTATTGTATTTTGCATAGTTATCTTTCTAATGATATGCACAATTTCTTTCAACAAGGATTAAGTTATACTCTTTTAAATCTTCAAGAGATTTCCACAATTTTGACCTTGTCTATATTTATTAGTATAAGAAGTATAGTATTCACTCATAATTTACTAAATAGGATTTGTTCTTATTCTTACAGTTGAGCTTAATCACAATTTGAAGCCCACTTGACAGAAAATATAGCCCATTGAATACAAGTAAGTTGTTATAGTTTAACATTCTGTTACATTTATATTCACAGGTGATTTTTGTATTATGTGATATTTTATTTGAATTGATGTTATCATAACTTTAAAACAAAATATCGGATTACTGTAAAGTTAAAAACAGTTATTTACTTGCCATTTTTAGCTTTTAAAAAGTCAACGGATTATCCCAAATATTCACATATTTATATCTTTTCAGAACTCCACAAGTTAATTCTGGATTAAAAAGGATATTTTGGTTTACTTTGTATTATTTTAAGGCGCAAGTTCATATTGTTTTATTAATATTTAACTCAATCTCCTAAAGGAGATTGAGTTAAATATTGATAAAACTAAATATTGATAAAAAAGGATTTCAAAATAAATAAAAGAAAAGGCTTTACAGTGATAATGGCAGCATTGTATTGTGATCTTGATGAATAAGAGATTATAGTTGCGAGTCTCATTTAATCCAGATTGCTGAATTTATCTTTGAATTTTTATAATAAAAATATATAAAGCAAAAAAACTTATTGATTACAATTGTAATTCTTTTTTTCTTTTTAATTAATTAATTATCTATTAACTATCTTGTCATGAGTCTATCCTTCCTGTTAAAACAATCCTTTCCCCAACTTTGCACCTAAATTGGTTCTTATTTTGGGCCGTCAATATATTTGTGTCATCAATTTGCTTCTACTCATCACTTTTTTTATGATACTGTGAAATGTATAATTTGAAGAGGAAAGTAGAGAATAGTAAACAACCAGTTTAACAGTAGAAACAGATGAATTGATTATGTACTTAAGGTGTTAGTCATATAGATATGGCACAAAGCTGATTTGAAAGAAAAAAAATATAGTTAATGTGGAATTTTTTTCATCCAGTTTTTTTTTTTTTTTATATTGTGGGATCTAAAATATGAATTATTAAAAATTGTATTGTAAATTGGATCTTACTACTTTTATATTGGCAAAGTATAAAGGTTTACTGAATATTGTATTTTACGTCAAAAAAATTCTTATGTAGATGGGTTTTTTTTAAGAACTTGTTTGATGACTTTTCATGTATTCCTTTTAATTTGTATCCAGTGAATTTTTCATATTTTTAGCATTGCAATACCTTTAATATTTCATTAAATAAATAATATTCCAATTAATACATTCATTTATGATTAATTCTGCCATATCACTTTTACAGGTCTTGCATATAATGCTTAATTTAATTTTTATAAGTTATACTCGTCATTCAAGAGGATGACCAAGATGTAAAGTATAGTCTCTTTGCATATTTTTCTCTTTAATATTGAGAGATATTTTTATGCCTCGATCTGTACAGTGATTTTACAAAGAATGCTCAGAATGAAGAAAACCCATGGACATCGAGCTTAGCCAAAATGTTTCAATATTGTTAATCAATTTATTTTATAGTCTGGAAAACTCACTTATTTATATTACTTTCTAACTGTTTGTGGGTTTTTATATTTTTATCTGGTACTATTGGAATAAAGCACACATTATTTTATATCGGTTGTATAAAATTTTATTTGCAAAGTGGAAACATAGCTTGAAAAAACTTTTTTAAGGTATTTTAGTTGCCAACAGTGCTGTTGGAATATTTTTTATTTGTAATGGCATTTGCAAATAACACTATTCAAATGTAGTTATAATTTTTAAATTATGTAAAAACAGGAGAATATAATCATGAATCAAAATGTAAATGAGATCACAGCTCCATTTTTGGTATTTTATATCTTTTAAATAATTATTTGTTAAGCTGATGTATTTTATTTCTGGAGCTTTTTTAATATATCCAAGATATTTAAATTTAATTTTAAATTAAAAAATTTATGATTTTTTAAAAAAAATTTTGTGAAATTCACAAAAATTAATCTTAAAGCATGTTTTTTTTTTTAGTTCTTTTCTTATTAAAAACTATGAAAGGTTATTTATGAAGTAGATTAATTTTATTTCTTAAAATTATTCATCTTTTCTCAACTATGTATTTGAATTATAAATAAAAAGAATTATTTTTAAATGAATTAGACTAGGTATTTTCTACCCGGAGAAATATAGCTTATAAATTATTTTATTTATCTCTAAAATATTGTATACTAGTAATTCATTATCAACACTTGAAATGCTTTTTAATGTATTTTGTTAAAATTATACGAGGTGGTTGTTTTCAGTTAAATTTTATGGAAATCATTTATATGAAATGTAAGATTAAAGATGGTACATGCTTGATTTATTAAATTTCAAACTGAGGTAATTTGTAAAAAAATAAGCTTTTTTAGATTATGCAGTTAATGGTAAAGGTTAAAAGGTCACTTAGAAGATGTTTTAGAATTTGGTTGTCATAGAATTAATATATGTGCCAAACGGCATTTTTTTTTTTTTTTTTTTTTTCCCCCTCAATTTAAATTTGTGAAGGATTCTAAAATTCTTCTAAGGAATTCGGAATTAAGGAATCTTCATTAATTTATTTACTTTTACATGCAAATAATTAAATCAATTGAATATAGATTTTGCAAGATGAACCTTTATTTCGTAGTTGTATTTCATTCTCTGAACAGGGGGGGCATAGTAGTATTTTTAAGTGCTTATAATCTATTTATGAATTCCATTTTGAAACTTTTTTTATCCCAAAAAAATATTTGTAAAAGAGAACTACTATATAAAGTTTTTTTAAAAACAAAAATAGTTACTATATTTTAAAATTTTGTTATTTGTCGATGTTTTTTTAAACAAATAATTTTTTCATGTTAAATTTACAAAAATACCAATTATTCTATTACATTTAGAATGAAACAGCATTTTTTATATATATAATTATATTGCAATAAATGTTATACGTATTGTACTGATTTTTTAAATTCCATAATTGATGTTTAATATATATTTTATATCACTTGTATGAACTTTTAAATGAGTTTAATTTTATAGTCAATATTCTCTGTAAAATTAATGTTTGAAAATTTCATCAAAAACTTATGTTCAAAATCATGTAATATATTTAAGATAAACTTGTATTTATATTCATTGGAAACAAAACAGCAAATTTATATGCAATATTGTAAGTATTATTGTTAGTTTTTTGTAAATATTAAAAATTTTATCATGATTACTTTTGCATTTGAAAGTGGAGCTTTACTGTAAAATATATATATATATATATATGTATACCACATTTATTTCATTTACTAATAAAATTTGAATTTTCATATTATATAAACAGTTCTGCTACTTTTTGTGTATGCATTAAAACCTTTTTTTGGTATTTGACTAATATTCAACTACTTATAAATTATAATTTAGACATTTAAAAATATTCTTAACTTAAAAAATTTTTAGATGTATATTTTGTTAAATGGGTATAAAACATATTTGTCATCTGTGTTGTAGCATTCCCCCTCATAAATATCAATTATATATTCAATATATTCATAGCTATATTACAAATTATACAAATTTATTTTATTTTTTTCGTGCTCAATGCATATAAAATTTTCAGCTTAAGAAATTTAATTGTCCTGTAGAGTAATTCCTACGTCTAGCCAGATTGACTTCATACTAGACTAATTTTCTCTCATTAGGAATCTTTAGATTTTTTAAGAATATCGCTGAATATATATCCATTTTTTAATTATCTGAATCAGTTTATAACTTCATTAGTTGAAAAGTGTAAAATTTGAAATAATCTCTTTATATACCTTTCGCATAACTATCTTGTTTAAAATATTTTTCCAGTAAACTTGTGCTGCTAAAAATTATATAATGTGGTATAGTGTTTCTTTAAAACAAATACTTCCTAATTAATAGGTGTGATTCTTTAAATTATTTTTCACTTGTGTTTTGAGAAATGTTTTCAAGTGCTGGAGCAAACTGTATTGAATTTCGAAGAATAGATATTTTGGGAGAGATCGAAGTAGAGGAAATTAATATTTATCTGTTTATTACTTTTTTTCCCATATGCATATGTTGATTGAGGGCAAATAATGAAATCATATTTTACATCTAATATTGTTATTTATACTTCTACAGGGTGGCGACAGAACAGGGAAGTCAGGTAATTTTATAGACATGGAAAAGTCAGGAAAATTAGTTAAAATACCTTATAATTTGGGGAAAATTGCCAATGAGATTATTTTGTGCCAAGCAGGAGTGCGATAGGCGATTTTGTGGCCAAACATGTTTGGTAATTTGAATCGCTCCTCATTTTATGGCAACTTTATATCCCGTTTGTTTTTTTCCCCAATTTACGATCTCATATTTAAACATGCCTTTTAATTATGTTCTGCTTGTATTCATGCTGTTTACTTCAGCCAATTTAGAAAAGTAAGGATTTTAATATTTTTATTAATAATTATTATCTGTTGTGTATTGAGCTTAAATTTCTTTAAACCTAACTTCGCAATCCTTTAGCATCTGCATTGATTGGTATTTGTTATTTATTAATTATTGAAAATTAAGTCTAATGAATCATTTATTATTTATACATATTTTAAGTGTATTGAGCTTAAATTATTTGATCGAGCATCCTTTAGCATATGCTTGAATGCTTACTTTTTATTTGTGCGTTTAATTACTAATTCTGGTCTTCAATTGAACTTCCATTATATGTATATGTAGAGGGGGAAAAACAAAATTCGCCTTTAAAAAAAAACACATTCAGGAAAAATTTTTATGCACCATTTCGTGATACGCCATCATATTTCGTTCACTATTTCTTGTAGCGAGTTTCTTAAAAATTAAGACAATTGTTTTAAAAAAAAAAAATTTAAATCTCTCTTAATAAAAAGTTTAAATGCAATAATTTATCAGTATTTATTTTAGTTAGAGTGGTCATTTTGTAATAATTTGGGGGTTTACTGTAATATATTATTTTTTTTTTAAAAAAAAAATTTAGGATGTTCATTTTTTTAAATTTTATAAAAATATTTTTTCATATTAAATAACTGGTACAAATATACATATATAGGTATACTGGTCATATTAAATTCAAATATGTTAAAGGGAAATGTGTGTAGTCTTAACATATAGTATTAAATGTCAAAATTTCTTCATATAATAGCTAACAGGTGGGTTGAAAAGTTCGTAGGCTGACACATAGATGGCGCTACTAATATTAAATCCATATGCTTTTTAGTTAGCCCTGACCTTCAAAAGTTGCGTGTATAAATTTGACAGCTGTTGCACTAGTAGTATGCGAGTTATAGCATTTTTAGTGTTCATCACGTGCAGTCCACTCGGCTGACTGTCGATTGGACTCCGGTGTGAAATGATGGAGCCATGTTTCATCCATTGTCACATATCGTCCTCGGTGCTCATTTCGCCTCGTTTAAATTTAGCAAACTACTTCTCTACGGTTGATTTTCCTGGTGCAAAGTCCGAATAATGCTTATCAAGCCAAGCCTTGGCTTCAATAGTATTTTTTTTCGCCAAAAAAGCAATGCTTTATTAACACACGAAATTCCTTTTTATCCATTTTTTCAAACTAACAAAAGTTGCTTCACTAAAAATGCTATAACTCACATATTAATAGTGCAACAGCTGTCAAATTTATACATGTGTCTTTTAAAGGTTAGGGCTAACTAAAAATCATATGGATTTAATAATGCGCCATCTATGTGTCAGCCGACGAACATTTCAGCCCACCTGTCAATATGATCTTTCCTTTTAATTTTTATCATGCCATGATTGCTTTATATTACAACAAATTTAATTTGCCTGAATAAAAGGATAGAATCAAAAATAGGCTAACAAACATTGAAAGCTAAAATTCGCCTGTTCTTCATTTTCTTAAAAATGATTTGCTTTTGTCTGATTCATTTTAACCTCTCGAGTAATTCTACTGTTAAAAAAACCAATGTATTATATTAGATAAATTCATTCTAACCGAAGTATAATATTAGTTGTAGTAATATTTTTTAAAAAAAAAAGGGGATGTAATTAGCTTTTACAAAGAGTGCAATATAGCGAGGAACTACCATTTAAAATTAAAGGAATTTTTTTTAAGAAAATGGGATTAATTTCAAAGAATATTCTTAAAATTCATCAAATAAGGAGAGAGAAAAATAAAATAGTATATTATTTACTGTTATTTGGTTAATTAAATTAAGGGAAGAATATTAGTGAAAAGTACAAGAAATTCATAAAAAATATGACCCACTTCAAATTTCATTATTATTAAAGCCTAGCACAATCCTTTACGAACCTAATTAATTATCCATGAACATTATATGTTGTATATAATGTAGGCCATTAAAAAAAAAACTTGTGGTCATCTAACAATTGAAATTGCGAAGGATTCGTGAATTTATTCAGAAGAAAATCAAATTTCATGGCATATACATTAAACCTTAATTTTTTTTTTTTTTTTATAAGATAATCATGTGATTGTACAAGAATTATAAGGCATATGGATATTTATGGACCAGTGGCATTATATTGGAATTTATCGGATATTTTCAGAAAAATCAAATTTTAACATATTGATTCCAATAAACAAAATATGTGGTTGAAAGCTGAACGAAAAATTCAGTTAAAAAAGGAACAGTTTCAGATGATTATTTCTTTTGGAACAAAAATTTTTTATATCTGTAAAATATATTATCAATCAGCGTAAATATATAAAAATTTTGCAAAAACAAATCTTAATTATAATCTTGAATTTTTTTTTTTACATTAATAGCCACACATATTTGATTTTACCCATTATATCATCCACCTTCAAATTATCAAACTATAATATACTTTCTATATTTAACCTTTTCAAACATGTGTTTAGAATTATTATTTAATAGATGCATTCACGTACCGTATCCACTTGTTTGTAGGAACTCTACTATGTCCTTGGAAAATAAACTAATTTATCTTGCTTACTTGCATATGCGAGTCCTATTTGGAGATCTACATCCCCGTTGAATTTCGAGATCATACAGATATGAAAATAAATTCCTACATACTACTGTGCCCAAAAAGTAAAATCAATTTTCAATTTAAATTTTCCGGGCATATGGAATTTCAATTTTTTTTTTTTTTTTTTTAGGTTGTTGGCACTGACTGCCCTTGACATCTGTGTGACATTTCACGTCAAAATATGCATTACTGTTTGAGTTACGCTTGTCTTTGTGAGACGCTAAAACTGATTCCGATGATTTTTGAAATGTCTGAATTAATTGAGCAAAGAACTTACATTAAATTTTGTTTGCGGAAATGTATAGAATGTTGCAGAAGGCATTCAGTGAACATTCCTATATAGGAAAGAAATGTTTAAAAGTGATATAAACAGTTCAAAAGAAGGTTGAAGACGAAGAGCCCTCTGGTCGACCATCAACTTCAACCGACGAAGCGCACGTCAAAAAATTAAAGATTTGGTGCTTGCAAACCGTCGATTTGCAATTAGAGACCTTGCTGATGATGTTGGAGTTTCAAAATTCCATTTTTAAAAGATATTTTGGGCCTCAAACGCGTCAAATCTCGATTGGTACCGAAAACACTGAATTTTTTGGAAAAACTTCGTCGCGTGGTGCATTCCTTCCGCCGGGTCAAACTGTCAACAAGGAATATTATTTGAATGTTATGCATCGTTTGCATTGAAACTATTTGCAAAGAGGCCTTATTTATGGAAAAACAACTCTTGGTTTTTCATGACATTAATGCACTAGCTCACACTGCATTGATTCTTCGTGACTTTTTCGCCAAAAATGAAACCCATATCGTTCCAAAACTACTGTATTTATGTGATTTAGCACCGTGCGACTTCTGGCTATTCCCTAAACTCAAAAAAACACTTCGGGGACACCGTTTTGAGTAGATTGATGAGATTCAACGTGAATCGGCGCGCGTTTTGAAGGCCATCAGGCCAATGACTTTTTTTAGCATGCAATTGAGGATTGGGAAAAAAAAAAAATTGCCATAAGTGTTGTGTCCGGAGGATAACTTTGAAGGCGATGAAATAAATTTGGAAGAATAGATAGTTTTTGATAAAAATAAAAATTGATCTTACATTTTGGACACAGTAGTATGATTGCAAATTCGCCCTGATTATTCCAAAATGAGGATATCAGACATGTTCTTTCCCTTCCAAGTTTTAAACAATTTGTTTACAAAATTTTTATAACTCCCATTCCCAATATTAATAATTCTGTTTTAAATTATCTTACCAACTATGATTACATTTCTGATTTCAAAAATCGCAAAAGACCGCGTTATTCTGAATACTTTTGTTTCGATGTCCGTACTCCTTTTTCTATCTAATCAATGGGCTTCAAGCTTAAGAAACTTCTCTCATTCACAAAGCAGGAGATAGAGGTTACTATGCAACCAAGGCTCTCCGTCAACATGGCAAATCGTCGTCGTCAAAATTATTATTTTTTTCAGCTAATTGAAAACAGCTTTAACAATGAATGTCGAATAAACTTGATAATTATAATTTTAGCTAAAAGATAACCGAATTAAGGTTTAAAGCTATCAAATACTTGCCTGACTTTATTTCCATCATAAATTCTCAAGAGTTTTTAACATAATGTATTTTTAATAAGTTGTAAGTGATTAAATTCTTAGTGTCCTAATATAAATATGGGCTACTGAAGTTATTTTAATTTCTTGGTGTGAATTAAGGAATTCTAAATGAAAGCAAATAATACTTAGATTAAAATATTTTAAAAGCTTGAATTATTTCATTGCAGTTTTTATTTAAGTAAAAAGGTTTTTTTTTTTTTTAATTCGTGAACATTTACATTTCTAAGTAAGCCATTTAAATGGAACAATGTTGGTTAACGATATAGCAATTTGGCAAGAACATAACGACGTCTAGGTAGTTCACATCTTCCTCTGCAAACCCAATGCAGCCTGATGGGCAATTGGCTAGCGCTCTGGCCTTTACAGGTCGAATCCAGGCGGGTGCATGGATCTTTGTTAGCTGTTCGGAATCCACGTTAAACTGTTGATCCCGGTCTAATTAGCCCAAAGTGTACTCCAAATGACCGTAGAGCGACAAACCAAATTGCAAACCCAATAGGAGGACTTTCATGCCTGCGGATTTATCATACTCTTACCCAACTTAAAAATGGAAATTTTCTATGCCTTGCCGGTCTTCGAACTGAACTGCCTTAGTCTAGAAACTTATTGTTAATGATGTTCTGAAATATACGTTTAAAAATCAAAACTGAATGATTATGTATATATATATATATATATATATATATATATATATATATAGTTCTTAATTATTTTAATTTGTGAATATTATTTTCATTTTTAAGTATTTGCCCCTGAATCCGAAAAGCTTGTTGCCCATTTAAATGGAATAGTGTTGGTTAATATCCCAATTTGGGAAGAACATAACGTCGTCTAGGTAGTTCGCACCTTCTCCGCGAACCCAATAGAGGGACTTTCATGCTTACGGATTTATCATACTCTTACCCAGCTTAAAAATTGAAATTTTCTTTACCTTGCCGAGCTTCGAACAGAACTGCATTAGGCTAGAAAATTATTATTTGTGATATTCTGGTATACGGAATATAAACGTTTAACAATCAAAACTGAATGATTATATATATATACATGTATATATATCATTCAGTTTTTGATTATTAAACGTATATGTATAAAATCAAATTATTTTTGCTGTATTTTACAAATACAAAGTTGACCATGTATCATCAGTATATCCAACGGTATTCCCCTCATTCAGAAATACTTATTAAATGATTCAAACAAAACAGGTTTATTTTACAGTTATATATTGTTTAAGAATAGCGATTTACATATATATATAGCTATATCTATATATCTATCGCTGTATATATGTATAATGAGAATTAATTTTAAATTTAATTGAAATGTATTTATTTAAAAAAAAAAAAGTTAGACAACTGTATTATAATTAATGCAGTGTGATGTGTTTTCATCCATTTTATTAGCAGCCCATAATAACCGGGAAAAGAAGTAGCCGACCTCAAAATACAGTTAGACGAGATATAGTAAGATGACCTTAGTTTCTATGGTAAATGGTCACCCTGGTTGTTTATAATACGAATCTTCAAAACAGCATCAATCTAATAAAAAGTTGGAACAAATTTAGAACCACCCATCCATATGGAACAGTTTACGAAGACATCAAGACGATTTGTATTGGAAATCGAAAACAGATAGTTTTCAAGAAAAGGGGAAGCTCTCATTATGGATGAGGACGATGTTTTAAAAATGAAAGGCTGCCGAAAGTCTGGAACATTTTGGAAGGGCGCCAAAAACAGAGTTAGGTATGACAATCAAACTTTGCTTTGTGAAATTCAACGCTGCGAGTGAGTGGTGCGACGACCTCGAAAAGATGGCGACTTCTCTGACATTGATGGTTTGGAAGATCTAGTTCTCCTTTCTCGCAATAATAGCTATCAAAACTTGTAATTAATGGTTTGGGAGAAGACAGAAAAATTAGGTTCGTCATTATGAACGTTAGGAAGATGGACATGGTTATTAAAAATGAAGTTAAGTCTGGTGTGGTTGCTATATGAAAGATTTATAGGATTAAAAAAGAATTCACAACAATTTTAATTTTTGCTTAGTGAATTTACTATCAAAAAGTGTTAAAAAAAACAGTAACTAAAAATGCCCTTTAGATATTTAAATATCATATGTTTTAAGTAAAAAAGAACTATTAACTATAATGTAATATGTAATAGTACTAAAATACTATTAATTATATATGTTCTAAGTTATAATATGTTCTAAGTTAGAAGAACTATTAACTATAACACGAATTATTTTTAGTAGTTCTAAAACTTTTTACGGTATGTATTGTGAAAACAAAAATACATTCTTAAAAGAAGGAGTTCGTAATTTTGGAAACAAAAATAATTTATTTATTGAATTCGAAATATTATGACTCCTGAATATCTAATCATCCGTATTTTTAAAAGAATCTCGGACGAGCTTTTATTCCTTCGGGAAATAACGCTAATTAAATTATAATAATTGTATTAGATAAAACTATCACACTATCTCTGTGTTCACATTGTGCTAAGCCCCCCTCATTCAGAATGTGCTAGCAAATAAGACATTTCCTAAAGGAAAAAGTGCAGTTTCAACTTGAAACCGAAGACTACGAAACTTTGTCAGCTTTTATGATAGTGTAAAATACTTCAGTGTGTCATTGTCGAACGATGGGGAGGAGTGAATTTTGAGAGATATTTATCTAAAAAAATTCATATTTATGCGTTGCACTGAATAAGACATTGAAAACTCAAGTAATTGATCCAAAACTTTGTTACAACTCCTTCGAGTATAGTAATTTGAGCATTCGTCACCATAAAAATCAAACCCATAACATCTTGTATAATAGCTTAGTGTATTACCACTAGGCTATGAGAGGGCTATTTTATCTGTTAAAATGGTTTCTTAAGTTAGTCACACATGAGATCTCAACAATTGAAGAAATTTAAATTACGATCAAACTTACGAATATTAAAGTTTCCATTTATATATTAATGAAAAGAATGACAAATAAAGTTTTTTTAATTTTAACGCAAAAAAATTAAATTAAATTATGGAAATTAACTTTGGTAAAAATGACAAATCCTACAAAAAAAAAAAAATAATAATAATAATATAAAATCATGAAAAAAAAAAAAAAAATCAAATATCATCATCCTGTTAGTAATTAATCTGCAATTAGTTCAACTTGAGGGTCCATCTAGTATTTACTTTGCTATAATTTTCTGGCTCTTCAAATGAAAAGGTGAACATAAAGTTGCTTCAAATTTCAATCATGAAACCCCAGCTAAAAGTTATTATAACTAATCAGGATTTCAATGTATCAAAAGTTTTCTTTTCAAAGTTTGTATTTTCAAATATTCTCACAGAACAGGAGTATACTTTTAGGGTGAAAAAAAAAAAATGTCAAATTTCATGTGTTTCTACTTTTAATGCTTCAAATGAACAAATTCTTCGATGATGCATTTATGAACATTCAACACAAAAATCACATACTTGGGGGGGATTAATAAAAAACAAGTGTTTGATAGTTGGCAAGTGTTTGATAGTTGAAAAAGGCAAGTGTTTGATAGTTGATAAAAATATGTTTACAAAGATTAATACATTATTTTTAAATTCTGTTATTAATTAAAGAGAATAAAAAACATTTTTGTTTCAGTAACAAATTATTTCTCCCTTTTAATTTAATAACTAACTATTGGGCGTTACAGCTCATGTTGGACCGTCGTCGTCTGCCTAATGGCAGATTCCGAAATAGATGTTTTCTTTTTTTTTTTTTTCAATTCCTTCTATTAGCTCACACTCTCCCTGTATATATGTTGTTCAAATTTTCAATCGTTAATAAAGTACTTTTTATTCCTCCACTCAAGTTCAAATACATTTTTTTTGAACTTGTAGTGGATGACACTTGATGTTAATACAGTTTTTTCAAAAGATTAATACAGTAATTAAATTTAATTATTTAATTTTAGTTGTTGTTTTTACATTTAAGTTGCATATATCTACCAATAGATGGCGCTAGATAAACTCAAAAAAATTAATGAAAATTATTTATAAAGGACTTTCTGCAATAGGTGAAAAAGAGTAGGAATTGACTTAAAAATTTTATATATATATATATTACTTGTTTACGGGGTAGGGATGTCAGCCGAATGCTCTACAGTCATATTAGACCGGGACCTACGATTTAAAGTGGATTCCGAACCACTACAAACATCCATGGCACCGAGCTCCAGAGGGCTAGTCACTCGGCGATCAGCCCCTTTTAATTTAATACCTGTGAAAAATATAAAGTATATAGCTTTATTGAAAAACTGCACGTTAATCCCTTCACTTAGGTGATATGATATTGGTTCCACGAAAACCTCGTAAATGGAACCACAAAAAGCTATTTAAAATAAGGTTCCATGGCACTTTCTCAAATATGTGCATTACTGAAGTAGAAAATGCTTACTAATAATTCCCTTATTGAAATAGAAAATTTTTAATGATAGGCTTTTTTAAAAACTTATTGGCAAAAAAATATCATTTATTTTCGTAGATTAATGTTACTTTAATTTCTTGCCTAGAATGCCAGTGAGGTATAACTATCATTAGGCGTAATTTCCTACCCAAAATATAAAAAATAACTATCTAAAAGATGTTACTCGTATAATATTAGGAGTAACATCATTATGTTACAAGGGCGATTTCTGCTTGTTCTTAGATGTACCAATCAATTTCTGTTTTTATAGCCGTGGTTTAAAATAACTAAACTTTTATTTATAAAGAGCGTTTTAGATACCACAATTATGTGTAAAAAAAAATTATAAATTTAAGATAATGAAAAAACGGAAAAAAGATGTACATTTAGAATTATGGTAAAAAGAAAACAGTATTTTTTCAGGGGTTTTTTTAATCTTCATAGTTGCCAAGAGAGATGAAAATCTTGATCACTATCCCAGTTGTTTATTGATTTAGTTTTCAGTAAAGTATTTTTGAATCTTGTATACAATTTCATTCCAGGGATTTTCTCAAATTTTATTCGATTTCTTTCCATTGTCCCTACCTATATTCTTTCTCTCTTGATTTTTCGAAAACTGCTATTCTAAGTATTATTTAAACTTTTTTGAAAAAATATTTTTAGGTTGCAGAATTAATCTTTATAATAGTTATGATATAGAATTAATTTCTGTGAAACTTCCGAGAAAAAAATTCCACAAATTATACGTAATGGTCTATAATCCACACCACGTTTTTTTTTAACGTATAATCCGCGTGTATAGGCAGGAAATTACGGTACTTATTCGTCGTTACGAAATATCATTGCTAGATGACTAACTTACTATTACAGCTATTGTATTGTCCTCCCTTCCATCGGCCCCAATTACTATGTTTCTTTCTTAATGCTTCGAAGAGTGTTAATTTTTCCCCTGCAAAAAACTTTTTTAGATGGAAGTTTTATAAATTAAAAAAAAAAAAATCCACAGATAATACGCAGTGGTTTATAATCTGCACGTCGAAACTCTAAGGTTTTTAACGTATAATCCTTGGATTATAGACAGGAAATTATGGTATTTATTCGAAATCATTCTCTTCTTCTTTTTTTTCATTACAGCAAATTTTTCTTATGGCCATTAATGTTGGTGGCATAAGGATTGTATCCACCATCTGTCACTTTATTATTTGCATTATTTATTTTCTAACCTATTTCTTGCTTTTGTTTGTTTCTTATTCCTACTTGGTAGACAGCAGCATCTAGACCAGAGATGGGCAAACTACGGCCCGCGGGTCAACTCTGGCCCGCCGGAAGGTTCTATCCAGCCCACGGATAGAATTTTAATTTGCCGGTCGAAGCAAATTAAAAGAAATATATACACAGTCCAGTCACGTTAATGTGACCACCACCTGCTTTCGACGTCAACGTGAAATAACCAATCACAAAAGGCAGCACATTGCAGTGGGTGTATATAAAGAATTCCACTTAATACACATTCCACTTAAAGCCGGAATATACAAGAGTGTATATTCTGGCTTTTGACAGGTGGTCACATTAATGTAACTGGACTGTGTATATATTTATATATTATATATCCATCTCCTTTTCTACTTTGATTAAGTATTATTTTTTTTTCTTCCTTTTTTTCAAAGGACTGATGAGCTTTTTACTTTCTCTAGTTTTGTTCTACAAAACATAAATCGACAAAATACAAGCACAGACAGCTTTCAATCGATAAAGTAAAGTTAAAAGCGGAAGTTCTTTGTTAGTTATAGCTATAGATTGGCACCAACAAGCTTTATCTCTTTCTCGGGGAGCAGACATATGGGAATCCAATATAGGTCAATTAGGTCTCACATGGGGCAGACTGCGTATTTTAAGCCCAGCCAGCGGCTTTTTCTTTTGGAGCAAGTTCTAATATTATTGATTGCGTATGGAAAGATTGTAGACATATAGCATCAAGTCCCCAGTCTGATTTGGCTCCGTGATGGCTGAAGAAGGAGGGCAGTGCCTTCCGGGAAGACTACCCTGCATTTGCGTATCGTATGGGAAAAAAACCCCAGAAAAGATAGTCGATTCGCTCATTTTTTAGTAGTCTCACCAGGTAGTTTGGCTAACGAAGCAAGAGGCTGAACATTCTAAACGCCATCGAGTCTCCTCGTTTTTTGAAACAGTATCTACAACAAAGCCGCCAGCGAGGGAACCTCCGCCCCAATGCTCGCCAGCGGCGCGTTGCCACGAGTCGGGCGCAGTTTTCTTATGGACCTTGACGTTGGTGGCATTAGAATTCTATCCATCTTTTGTCACTTAATTATTTACGTTATGCATTTTCTCGTCTTTTTCTAATGTCTGGATAACTCTAAAGTCGACTTCTAAACTTATCTGAGTTCTTATCTATTTCTTAAATCATTTATTAATATTACCTCTTATCAATATTATTATAATTGATCTCAATTTTTTTATCTCACTGCAAAACTCAATAACTCAACTTTTAATAATCTTATGCGATGGTATAAATTACACTGAGAAACACCCAAATTTAATTTTTCACATAGCATATCAGGGTGATATGCTCTTGTAATTCAAGCGCATTGGATT